>JAVFBZ010170772.1:3663-32502 GCA_032466195.1 Katharina tunicata | reverse complement strand
AATGTTTCTTCCTTTTACAGGAACTTGAAGCTGAACGTGTTAACTTAATGGAAGAGGTGACCAGTAACAAGAGAAAGATGCAGGAGTTGGAAGATAATCTATTGTACAGGTTAACTAGTACAGAGGGTTCGTTAGTAGAGGACGAGTCATTAATTGAGGTGTTAAGAACCACCAAATCAACTGCTCAAGATGTCAGCGAGAAACTAGCCATTGCAGCAGAAACAGAACTCAAAATTAACTCTGCCAGAGAAGAGTTCAGACCAGGTCAGACATCTTGGATTTTTAACAGTTTCTTCAATATGTAATTCCGTTGAACCCTATTTCGAGAATCACAATAATAGATTGCTAATGAAACTGTCTTTATTATAAGCCGTATGCATCCAAACTTGGATAGAACTGCGACAGGTGCATATTTTGATGTGTTTCTCAATTCTTTTTGATTGGATGTTTTGTTTTTGACCAGAAGTATTTTCTTTATTATGTCATAGATTTTGTCATAGATTTTAACCTTTGTAACTATTTGCTTACCCATATTCTACTGTCATCTATTGCAGTTGCTTCTCGTGGTAGTATCCTGTATTTCTTGATTGTTGAGATGAGTATGGTTAACATGATGTACCAAACATCACTTAAACAATTTCTCGGTCTGTTTGACCTCTCTATGGCCAAGTCCGTCAAATCCCCAATCACTGCAAAACGTATCAACAACATCATAGAGTACTTGACATTTGAGGTGTTTAAGTACACAGCCCGTGGTCTCTATGAAAATGACAAATTCCTCTTTACAATCCTGATGACGCTTAAGATTGAGACAGCTGTTGGCCGAGTGAGACATGATGAATTCCAGGTCTTCATTAAAGGTTTATACAAAACTTTTATTGTGTTGAATAATTGTTTTTTGTATTATTGTTTAGTATTTTATGGCATAGTGTATAGCCATGCTGCCCATACAGTTGAAGAATTGGATTCTTGTAAATTGTAACCATCAATGAAGGGATGTTTTACTGGTTGTTGGTTCCAAAGGCATGAACAGACCATAAGAAAGTTACAGTTAAAATGAAAAATGATCTTTGTATGGATAGTTTTATAGAAATTATATTGTTTTTGTAAGCATGTTGTCATAATAACATAAAAACAATTTAAAATAGGCATGAAGCTGTCAAAATGGAACTAAAAAAAAAGGGAATGAAAATGAAAGTAACAGCAGAAAGCATTGACAATTTTTATTTTTCATTTCTTTCACTGTTCAGGTGGTGCTGCTCTGGATCTGAATGCTGTAGAACCCAAACCTAAGAAGTGGATATCAGATATGACCTGGCTTAACCTGGTAGAGCTCAGTAAACTACCACAGTTCACTCAGATATTGGGACAGGTGGCCAGGAATGATAAGGTTAGAATAATAGAAGAACTACAAAAATTTTGAAATGGTGATTATGTATGATTGGGTATTAGTCTCTGTCATAAATGTACTCCAGCCTTACTTTTAATTGAAAATAAAAGAAAAACTTAACAGAAGTCAATTTAAATAATAAGTCATATGTGTATCTAAATGTTCTTAGCACTCTAAGCTTCTTAAATATGTACTTAAATTTATATTGCTAAATATAAACATTTAGCATAGTGTTTAAGAGTATATATTTGATATTTTCCTCAGGCGTGGAAAGCTTGGTTTGATGAGGACGCTCCCGAGGAGGCGCCCATTCCTGACGGTTACAGCACAGGACTAGATACATTTCGTAAACTGTTGTTACTGAGGTCCTGGTGCCCAGATAGAACTATACCAATGGCCAGAGTCTATGTGGCAGAGGCAATGGGAGTCAGGGTATGTGCTTAGTCAGGCCAGTAGTGGAGATAGCTACAAATAAAAAAATTAAATATCTTTATTGCTATGCAGAATTAATAAATCTTATAATTGACCTCAGCATTTTTTATTTGAAGGATTTTATTTTAATACCTGAAGAATTCCAACAGTTTCAATGTAATTATTGAAATAAACCTTCAAGATGGTTGTTTCAGTATGTATTTGACAAAACGGTGCCAGTGAAAACCAGCCACAAAATTAAACCCCCAAAAATATGCTTTTAAATATGTGGCCGTATTATACTTTGTTGTTATATATTATATGGGTTTTTTTTCAGATTGATCATTACATAAAGGTGAAAAAATATAAACGTATGTCTTATCTCGTTTTGACTTTCAGTTTGCAGAGGCAGTGATTTTAGATTTAGAGACAATGGTAGAGGAGGGTAACAGTAGAGCACCATGTGTCTGCTTCTTGTCCATGGGGTCTGATCCCACTGATAATATTGAGAAGCTGGCCAAAAAACTCAATACAAGTAAGTCATGTTTGCAAGAACACATGCCCTTCAAGATAATGCTTGGCTTCATGTATTCATTGATGACATTTTCTGATCTTTTTTCTGTCCAGCATTCCCATGTTTATCTTGTCATCAGTCTAATGGGTGTTTATTTCTAAATGCTTTTTAATTAAGTTATGTAGTTAATGTTATATGGAGCTTATGTAAAAAAAAAAAAAACTCACGATCTCAGTTTTCTCTCATACTGTAATAGATTTCTTCATTTTGGTTTCATTACACAATGTTGAAAAACTTAAATTCATGCAATGGGATTTGTAATGAATCCTCCCCTCTTTATTTCTGCTCCTTCGCTCTTAAAAACATATGTTACGATGTCCTATATTAGGTATATTTTATATTACTGACTGACTTTTTTCTCTTGTGCACAGAGTGTGGAGCAATCTCTATGGGTCAGGGGCAGGAAGTACACGCTCGCCGTCTACTCCAGGTGTCACAGGCTGAGGGACGATGGATACTACTGCAGAACTGTCATTTAGGTCTGGACTTCATGGATGAACTACTAGAGACGGTAATATATCCTATACTATAATGTTTATACAACCTTGTGGTATTAATGAAACTCAAAGTATTTTGTCACGTCAAATCTTTAAAGAATTGAAATACAGCCATATGTGTACAATTTATGTAAGTATTTTGCTCTGTTATGGATATGATATAATGGCAAGCTTAGAACTATAAAGTATCAACATTTTCTGCTAATATAACATGAAATATCTTTGTAGTAATGTTTTTGAATTGCATTATGGATTGTGTTAATTACATGTTTTTCGCAAAACGTTAATTTTGAACATAAATAAACATGTTATTTTAAACTTTTTAACCACTGCAGATAATTACAGCTGAGAATGTGCATGATAATTTCCGTTGCTGGTTGACCACAGAACCCCACCCTAAGTTCCCTATCAACCTCCTACAATCCTCCATTAAATTTACCAATGAACCACCCCAGGGAGTCAAGGCTGGTCTCCGCAGAACATATGCGGGTGTTACACAGGTTCGTTATCAGATAATACCGATCTCTTTTTATGCAAAGTCTTTGTGAAATTCGTTTATTCATTGTAAATACTAGCTAGTACATCCTTAAGGTTCTATTTCATTTGATAGTGTTTTAAAGATGAATAAAACTGGGAAATGGAATTAAATATTTTTGGACATTTTTTTTTTTACTAGGGACATCTTTAGTGTGAGTTTGAGGACTCTTACTAGTTATGTGTCTACAGAAGAGAAGTTTGGAATGCCTTTAATACTTGGCACATTCAAATAGTCCCTTATTACCTTTATTTATCCAGACTGTTAGATAAGCAAGAATTTTATCCATGTTAAAATTCCCGACCGTATTCTATATTTTCAGGATCAATTGGACATCAGTAACTTGATGATGTGGAAGCCAATGTTATATGCGGTAGCCTTCTTACATACAACAGTACAAGAGAGGAGAAAGTTTGGACCAATTGGATGGAACATACCTTATGAATTCAACCAATCAGATTTGACTTCCACCATTCAGTTCATCCAAAACCATCTTGATGACCTTGATCCAAAGAAGGTAATAGTCAATTCAATTTTCTTATACATGTTTTAAGTGAGAGAAATAAGGAACAATTTTACTTGCCAATTATCGTTTAAACTTGAACTGGTTATAATTTTAATTTTTGTAACAGAAAAAAAAAATGACCTAACATTTTTTTAACATTTAACTAAAGAGCATGAAATAAGATGCAAGATGTACTTATATCTATGTAGCTACAGAAAAGGAAAAAAAAGAATGTTGCAGGGAAGTTACATTTATGGTACTTAATTTAGAACGACACAGTGCATTGGCTGAGAAAGTCTTGGATAATGAATATTGACAAACATGAATAACACTGATTGTTTTCTGTATCTAGGGTGTATCGTGGAACACAGTACGTTATATGATTGGTGAGGTACAGTATGGCGGACGAGTCACTGATGATTACGACAAATGTCTTCTGAAGACTTACTCTAAGGTCTGGTTTAGTGACCAGATGTTTGGAGAGACCTTCCAGTTCTACACAGGTCAGTTCACCCTCAACTATTCATAGCAGGGACCAGAGTTTAAAAAAAAAAAAAAAAAATTCACATTTATACACTTTTCATTGTTAATTGATTATTGTAACAATGTTAAATCTTGGGAGATTTTTATGGTGGGTAAGATCACCAGTTAGTTCCTACCACATCACCACATCATCTACTTTTGTAAAGAATACCATGTTATCTAAGGTTTTTGTTGATTTGTATAAACATGCTGTACTAACATTAATAAATCTATTATGTTTCCAGGTTACAAGATCCCCAAGTGCAAGTCAGTAGCTGAATACAAAGACTATATTGACACCCTCCCGTTGGTTGATTCACCAGAATGCTTTGGTCTTCATCCTAATGCAGACATTACGTAAGTTCTCAAAACAACCTGCCATCTGTATTTAGCCAACTATAAAAAAAAAACTATGTATTTCATAAAACTTTTACAGCTAGCTAATCAGCAAATGAAACTCGGCATGGTAAACTAAGGTATTGAAACCTAGTCCTCTTTTTAACTGTGTCAACCTACAAATATTAATCAGGTTAATTGTGTGATCTAATAAACTTTGCGACCGGGATGTATTCTTTAAAGAGACATGCAGCCATCATATTAATCCAGACAAAATGCAGCCAATGAAAAAGTCTTTACTATATTAATATGTTTGATTTGTTTTGATTGGCAGATACCAGACAAACACAGCCAATGAGATGTTAGCTACTATTGTGAGTATTCAGCCTAAGGACACAGCTGGAGGTTCAGGAGAGACCAGAGAGAGTGTGGTTTATAAGCTGGCTGATGACATGTTGGACAAACTACCTGAAGATTATGTACCTCATGAGGTTTGTGATACATTTCCATGTTGCAAAAAAAAAATTTAAATTATTTTATTGCTTGTGTTTGAATGTTAGAAATTTTATTATGTGCTGGTTTTGGAGGTAATTTAATATTATTTTTGGGTAAAAAATTTAAATATTTTTAATTTAAATATTGAAACTTAAACCCTCAGCATCGTTATTAACATACATAACAATACAACAGAGCCATTCGTTTGTTGGACGGGGTATATTATGTGCATGCACCTAGGTATATTCTTATTTTTTTCGTATTTTAGGTCAAAGAAAGATTAAGAAAGATGGGACACTTGGCTCCACTGAACATCTTCTTAAAACAGGAAATAGACAGGATGCAGAAAGTGTTATCGGCTGTCAGGTCAACTCTCACTGATCTCAAACTGGCTATAGATGGTACTATCATCATGAGCGAGAATCTCAGAGACGCTCTCGATAACATGTTTGACGCCAGAGTCCCTACTTTGTGGAGAAAGGTAACCCCTAGATACAGTTTTGTCTTTTCACATTTCAATTCCTGGAAACCTTGCACTCGTAGTAAATGAGTAGTCTTAATCAATGAAGTATGTGTTGTATATCTTGTTTTAGTGGCATATAGAAGTCAAGACACTTCGAATAACATAGGATATTATGGACAACAACTTCTGGTATACCTTCGACGCAACGTTCCGATCCTGTTTCTAAGAGGAAAGAAAATGGTCTGAAAACTAGACCTAAACATTGCTTCAGAAATATACCCGAAGTTGTTGTCCATTATATTCTATGTTATTCTATTTGTTATACATGCATGCTCAAATCGGAATTATATACTAAATTGTTGCAGATTTATTTAGATGTTTCTCTTGGTAGTTTAGCAATTTTAAATTAAACAATATTCTTGTCATAAACATAACCGGCGTGAAATCTGTAAGTTAATTTCCAATTTAATTTAATTTAACCATTATCCTGAGGTTAATAACTTTATTTAAATTTAATTAGAGTTTGGATACCACAACAACATTGTATGATTCAAATCTTTAGCTTTTCTTTGAGTACAACCATTTACAAACTCAATTTTAATACATTTTTGGTTTCTGTCATGGCTTAGATATCCTGGGAGTCCGCAACCCTTGGTTTCTGGTTTACTGACCTGTTAGAACGTAACGCTCAGTTCTACTCCTGGGTGTTTGAGGGCAGACCTATGACATTCTGGATGACCGGATTCTTCAATCCACAGGTATATATTATTGTGGAGTAATTTTTACAGATTATAACAAAGTAATATATATAACTCGGATAAGCTAGTCATACTAATTATAAAATCTTACACTAGCTTGATATATATATAGCCTACTGCGTATGAAATCGGTGGCCCATTACGTACATCAATTTCAAACTTAAATGAAAACAATCTAATGACAGAATTTGCATTTCTAAGGATATAAAATTGAGTGAAATTCATAAGCACTATCATTTCTAAAACGATTAACGATTTGATATTGACCAACAACATAGAATATATATATCCCATGTACAACAACTTCTATACATTCGGATGAAAATATAGGTAACATTTTATGGCCTTCTATTTCAGGGTTTCCTGACGGCCATGAGACAGGAGATTACCAGAGCTCACAAAGGCTGGGCTTTGGACACAGTGGTTCTCATGAATGATGTAACCAGGATGATGAAAGAAGAGGTCAATTCACCTCCTGCTGAAGGTAACTGCTTCACAACTCTAATTTATTGTTCACTTTATTTCTTTATAGTCTATCTGCCTAAAGAAAACAAAGTCACGGTAACTCAAATCAAGTTACGGATTCTAACACTTGCTCTAGCGAAAGTCACCGTCACCGTTACCAGTAATTTATAAATTTAGAAAGTCTCTCAGTTCCATTCACCGAGTGGGTCAATGGTTGAAAAATGTTCTTTCAACTATCAGTTTTTACTGAAAGATAATTAATAAAACTGTGATAAGAAAACTGTCTGCTTCAACCGTTGATAGATGATAAATGTGTCCTTTTCTCCTTACTTTCAGGAGTGTATGTGTATGGGCTATACCTGGATGGAGCTGGCTGGGACAAACGAAACTGCCGACTAATAGAGCCCTCACCTAAATGTCTCTACACAAATATCCCTGTCGTCCATATCTTTGCAATCAACACGGAGCAGCCGAAGACCCAGACGTATTATGAATGTCCTGTATACAAGAAACCGCGTCGTACAGATTTGACCTACATCTTCCCTTTGTTACTTAAGACCAACAAAAATCCAGACCATTGGATTTTAAGAGGAGTTGCATTGTTGTGTGACACCAAGTAAAACTGGGGGAAAAAGTTTTCTTGAACAGGTCTGAATTGTTCGCTGGAATTGGTAGTTCTAAAACCAGGTCTTCTGTAGTGCCATGATGTTTGCATAGAATGTTCTATATGTATATACTATATTGTTAAATAAAATGGTATAGAATCTGCAAAAATTGGTTTTTGAAACATTTTATGCTGTTCATCAGTTGTGATATAAAATTCGTCTGTGATTAAAGTTAATTGAATCACTGATTAAATTTCTACAATGAAGTTTAACAATAAGAATTTAATGACTAAAATTGCAAGCGTGTTAATGATATGTAATTCATCATTTTGAAATTGTCATCAAACTTTCATCATATATATTTTTTCTCCAGTCATTTGAGTTTATTTGATAGTATATTTCCGTATATCCATTTGAAGTGAAGCTGAGTTTTGTCTGTGATATATTTCCACATTTGTTATTTAAAAAATCTCATTTTTTTTTATTATATTCCTATGTTTAATCAAAGATTCCAAAGATTTTGTTTTGTTTTCTTAATATTTAAATAAACTATTTATTGTTGAATGTTCCTTTTTTTCTCAGAAATATATGTTTATCATTTAACATCGTTTTCCAAACATTTTCAGATGTTTAACACACTTTTGTATTTGTAAAAGTTTATGGTGCATAATATACTGATGTACTGTGTATATATTTGTATATATTTACAATTGTTTTGAAATTTGTCTTATTTGTAAATATTGTTCGAAAATAAACTATTATGAATGTTAAAAAAAAAGTCATCAGTATTATTTTTCTTTTTGTTTGGAGCTTTCAGATAACCAGGGAAAGGAATTCTTAAATAGCAATGGCCACCAACTGTCTAGTCATTCATCAGTATCTGTTCAGGGGGCCCTAAATGCTCGACAAATTCGACCCCTTTTACAACTTATAATTACAACTACATTTTATGCACAGGGTAAGAAGTGTAGACAGGCAATTTTGAATTTTTTTAAGAAGTTCAGACTTTAAATTACCAGAAAATGCAATTTTTAGTTCCAAACTGAAACTTAAACATTTACTAAATTACTTAGTCTGCTCCTAGAGCTCGAATTTGTTGTGAATTTAGGGTAGATCTTCTAGCTGGCTTTGATCTTTTTTCCAGTCTTCTCGTTTTTCCCAATAACTTGCTACAAAAAGTTTGTGGCATAAAAATGTGCTCTTCAGAACCAAATAACCTGACCCCACAATATGGAGGCAGTATAGGTAGATACGGTCAAGATTTTTAACCATTTTATTTTTTTATTTATCTTATGCCAGGATTTTTCATTTACCATTTTAACAAAACACAATCTTCAAACAAATGAAAAAAGCAGGAAATGTATTTCTAAACACCACATTTATTTTAAATAAATTCTAGCTATGACATATACAACATAATGTATATTATACACACAATGTAGACTTGACATCAAAACGGATTGTTAACATATGCGTATAAATTCTACGTCAAGTCTTCTAGTCACTTTATTTCAATTATATTTTATTATTTTGATGAAACGCAATCTGTGAGCTCTAACTGATTTTCAAAAGGACTGACTTTTTAACAAAAGATTTTAAAATGTATGGATGGACTCAATTTAAAACCATATCTAGCTGCGGGACTAAAAGTGACCAAATTACCTAAAAATCTGCAGCTATCATTTCAAAGTCATGATGGAGCTTAAAGCCGCAGAACTTTGCTGTATAACAACGAGGCTGCGGAGATCGTGTAAGCATCCATGGCTATTAACCAAGTATTGTCAACAATAAACATATAACAAATGAACTTGTCCATTTAGTAGACTCTGATATGTAATACATTTCATGTAATATCAACTGGATTAGACATTCTAAACCAGGGATTTGAAGGTACCTTGTAAGGAAGGCATACTGAAGCTATACTCTTAATCTACCATATGGTTGCATGCATGTAAAAAATATACTTTTAATTTCAGTAATGTAAATTCTGATTATTATGCCTAAAACAAACAAATAAAGTGGATATGTGCACATAAAGTCAGCTAAAAGAGCTTTGTAAGTTAAGGAGATAAACTCATAAACAAAATATAATGGAATGCACAAGGAATGTATACAACTTCACACATTGTACAAAAAATTCTCCATATATCGTCCCATTTTTTTTTCTAGGGGTTTTTCAGTCTACATATTTCACTTACATGATTGTATGTCAGAGATTGGGTGAAGCCCTCTTTGACTTATGAGCTGTAGACGAAGGACAAATATCTGTACAGGAGGCAACAAGTCACCTGCTTGTGCCCCTTCAATCTAGGACAGGACATATGAAGCTATTTTGCAGAAACAGAGTTTAAGAAATGTCCAAATTAATGATTTGGTTTTAGGCCGTACTTGAGGTTATTTCACTCATATAATGGTGTGCCAGTCGTTAAAGACCCTGGCAAAATACAGGATGAATGATTGATTGGTGTTTACATCATCCTTAAGGTTACTTCGCTTATGTGATGGGGTGCCAGCCCAATGGGTTACAGGAACCAGAGGACCACAGGACACTAACAGAATGAAAAACAGGACATGACAACAAATAAGGTTCCTGATGAACCTTCATCTTGTAAAGAAGAAATAGCATACTATTTTCATGCTGCAGCATCTGTATTAAGTTTAAAAAATGAATCCAGTCTTGGGAATCTTGATGTGTTTTAAATGATTTACAAAGCTGAGTTTTTAGGGATCAGTAGTTCAGGTGAATGTGGGATGCCAAAATATTCCATCTTATGTTAAGCTGAGCAGCTAGCTGGTCCTCCGACATGGAGAAAATATTGAGAGTGTGGCCAATCAATACACCACTTATCATTCCTCACCTCATACAGCACTGAGAAGTATTAATTAAAGTGCAGGTACATATTCACTAGATATATATGCGTGAATAATAAGATTACGCTATGGCGGTTATTATGGCACGCAGAAATTAGTGAATTACAATATGATCTATCATCTCAACAGGAGTAAGCAATATTCCCAGCTTGAAGTTAATCTGTTAATCTCTTTCAAGTTCTCTTGTCCATGACACAAACAGGCTTAAATATTGTGAAATATGCAATGGCGGCCATATTTTAGTGGAGAATTTCGAGGAATATGATTCCATTTATGGTCTGTGTTGAAGGAAGGTATATTTCAAATTTGAACATAATTAGTTTATTTCTTTCCCATTTCTGATAGTTACAACATATTTATACGTGAATACTGTAAAGTATGCAATGGCCACCATCTTAGTGTACAGAACTTGGTGGAATGCAATCTCATTCATTGTTTTAACAGGAGGAAGCTACATTCCAAGTTTGAAGTTGATCCTGTTATTTGTTTTCTAGTAATTGTGTCCATAATATTCTTTACATACGGACAGAATCACGGATGGACAGTAGCATTTCTAATTAACCCTCCCAATAAAATGGCAGGGGACAAAAAGGAGACAGAGAAAATGACAGACACAAAATGCTGTGTGCAATAAAACAGAAAATAATTCACAAGTCTTTAAAATCTCAAAGTGCAAAAATTGACAAAGATAAAATATGCTGATAAACAAAACTTTAAACATATGACACAGTTATTGGTGGTATTTAACAAAAATTCTTAATATTTATAAGCTTAACAAATTGAAAAACATTATGCACGAATTTGTACATCAAATGTAGAGATGTAACAGTGGACGAAAGAAAATGCAAAATACCAGGAAAACATAAACAAAACTGCTGCAATCTACCTGCAACACCAACTCAAACCTTGTGAAAAGAATTAAATTACCTTTCACAGAATATTCTGAGTTAAAAGTAAGACTTGCATGATCAAAAGCACAATCACAATATCCATTGACTTAAAAGGACAATATTGAACAACAATACCACTTACATTTTCTATAAAGCTAATTGCAAAAATAGTCTATTACTTTTTCCTTTTAAAATAACATTCAATAACAAATTTTAAAACATCCACCCATTTTATATGGACACAGTGTTACTTCAGTTTAACTTGATACTACATGTAATTTGATACAATCATTTTTCCAAATTGTTTATAACTTTCCTTTTATAATGTACTTAAAGATTCGAAGTAATGTTCTTCACAAAGTTCATACTATGATAAAAGTTTGAACTTTGTCACTCTAAAATGTGGCCAATTAACAGCCAGACTTCAATGTTTGTTCAACATGCAGCCCTGGCAGCTATGTTGTACATTATTGTTTTGAAGTTCTAAGTTAAACATGTACATTATTATTGCACAACAGTATTATTTTTGCTATTTTGTCACATGACATTTTAATGTGGCCCCTGGGCTTCCTTTCTCCTATAGTACAGACTTCATCAAAATCGAAATGGATCATTATTTTTTGTTGAGTTACCAAACCTATAACCATTGACTGTCTGTCTATCATCTGTTAATCCAGGACTATCTTCATTTGTAGGTGTGGCTGTGATGTTTGCAGTCTTTTGATTGGGTGGATTTTGAGAGGAGTAACTAAATCCCCGCCTTCCTGCTGTCCATGATCGGTTTCCATCTGAAACGAAGTCGAACCATTCCATAGATTGAAGAACTGAGACATTTCTCTAATTCGTTCATTCAATAGGTTAACTTAAACCTGAAAGTAACTTTATAATTTTAACTCGCAATAAACCTGTTAAAAACAGGATGTCACAGGAAATAAGCAGAGCACAATAACACCCATAAGTGCAATGTTCACCTGACATTAACTCCAACTAAACTCCTTTAACATTGTTCATGAAAAAAGATCCTTTTGCTAATCTCTTAATTTAATAATCTATATGTGAGCCTTATGATTTAAGACCAAAAGTCAGGTGGCATAAAATGGATTATTCAGAAACAACAATGGCTGACTGGAGTTAAGTCTTTTTGGCTTATTTTAATCTGATACACATTGAACTAATGGTTGACCTTTTGACCAAACTCAAACATAGTCACAAGATGGGTCAAGGTGTTGACTATGCTGACTGTTTGATGTACAGTTTGCAAATAAAGCTGGAAAAAATTTACTCAAAAGAAAACCAGCTGTACCTGAATGTTAATTTATTCTATTTGACGTGCATCCCATGTCAAATCTTGCAGTTAAAGTTGCAATTTTCTCCTTTCTTTAAGATTTTACTTCCAGATTCCAGGGAAATTGTAGATTATAATTTATAGTATATTTTTCTGTTTTATTTTATTGGTTGTTGTTTTCCAAGAAGGAAAAAACACCCACACACAATGAAAAATCCCACAAAGACTACCAGACAATTATAAATTTGTATCATTACCTAAAGTTAGGGGTGTTCTGCTACTTGAATCTTGAGAAGGGCCAATGCCACCCCGATCTGTATTGGGAATATGAAGAAAAAAACAACAACATTACAATTTAGTTTCAAATAAACTTGAAAAATAATACATACAATAGCAGTTTTACCAGTTATTTTTTCTGAATCAACCTCTACTCGTTACACCGCACGCATTTCAAACAAAGAAATCTCAACCTAAACTTAAATTTAGGGCCACAAAATTATGTAGTATTTCAAAATTGCTGAGGAATTGCAGAAGTTGAGAACTATGAACTTCCACTTCTTTCGATATCAGAAATTTTATCAAGAATAGAAAAAATGCCAATACATATATTTTTTTTACACAGAAAATTTTCAGTCAGGTTTCAGCAATCACTGAATATTTTATGAATAGCCTGACTTGGGTGTTTCCAGAGACTAATTAATGAATTGAGACACAGCCCTACCTTTCAGTCCACCATGTCTTGAGTAAAAATGAGTATTAACATTTAAATTCAGACTGTCCGTTTTCGGTGTCTTCTTCAAGGAAACATTTTTCTTGATGCTCCAAACGTCATCTAGGTCAAATTGGGACTCTGAAAATATGTATCATTTAACAAACTTGAATCTTCTCTCATCTTTGATTGACATTTAGCAATAAAGCTGGACTGTCTACAGGTTGACAATTTAAGTGACAATCTAAAGAACAAAATGCTTAAAATGAATATGAATGTTGTGCTTGAAAGGTGAGTGAACAAAGCACCTGGTTTTACTGTATCTGGACAAAACGATAATGTCATTATAAGATACAATATTGAACATTTACATACAATGTAAGCAATGATCTACATTAGGTCTGGGACTGACAATATTATCTCATAATACAGGTTACTGCATTATAAAGTGAGCCACTCAGGTACATTTATTGATCTGATTATACAAATGTATTATGACTACGTTGCTATTATTTAGAGCAGCATTGACATCTGATATTCACAGTGTTAAGTACATATCAAATTCCAGATTTGATAATCACATTAATGAACATGTAACAAGTAACTGTTTCTTTCTTTTATACATGTATACCTGAGGTTGCTTGCCCTGCTTTTCTGGGGGTAAAAGACCACTGAGCGTCTTCAGATCTTGCAGATTTTCCAGATTTTGGTGTTTGATACAAAAACTTTTTCTGTCCTCCTAAAAGAAACAAATTCAATATTATAAGGTTTTTGTGATAAGCACATGTCAGTTTTCTAGCCCAGAAAATAAATGGTAGATATTACTGAAAGTGCAGACATTTTTCCAAATAAAAACATCAATAAAGTAAGCTAAATGTAGATTTTTTTTATAAATGTAGAAAAAACAATGTTGCTTGCCTGCACCACGATTCGAACTAGGGACTATGGCTAGCTGGGCCAGCTCTCTAACCAACTGAATAAATAAATATAGATGATATATCGAGATTATCGACTTTAATTAGTCGTTTCACCCTGTGCAGTGTGATTACTCTTTACAAAAATATTTTCATTCAAGATTCACAAAAACAGATTGAATTGATCATCAATGGGTTTAATTTCTTCAGTTGTTTGTAAATTTATGTACAGCCTACACGAGATGACTGCAAATTTTGGGATCAAATTGAAGGGGACATAAATCTTCACAGACTGTAGGTGTTTATTTACTTGCAAGGGCCATATTTTTGTCTTAAAATGCTACGAACTGCATCCCGTTTGTAGGGCAACCTTTATTTAAAAGTAATTCACTGTCTCTCTCCGTCCTATAAATGTAAAAATTATTAAATATCATAAGAGAGTTACTTCTGTCACTAACTATGAAATAGCCATATAGCATGGGTAAAAATAGCCCGAATATTGGGCTATGTTAGTTTGCTTTTTTTTATTAATTCTGATATTCGACTGGCAAACCAGACGGAAACAACAACAAATAATGGGCTGATTTATAAGCTAGGGTAAAAATAGCCGGCTAGTTTGTACTGTTTTGTGCTTGTTGTCAAATGTATTTTTTATTTTTTTGTGTCATTAATTGGGTTACTTGGAACGTTGTCTGATTGTATCTAATGTCAACAAATGCGTGTTTTTGTCACTTGCTGCTACGACAACAACATGTACAAAAATATAATTTAAGCTGCCTCATGAAACAGTAGGTAACAAATGAATTACCTGGATACATTTCTTGATCTTTTTTCATAGTTATCGGAAAACATCCATCATGACCCAATCATTTGCATTAGCCGGTGGTTGAGACATAAAAATGGCAATAGAAGTCGTGATCAATAATAAAATTTGGCATCATAAACTAAACCACAGGAGAGTTACTCCACAGGGGACATAACTCTTTCACACATATTTTTTGGCAACTGCTGCAGATTATTGAAATAAATCGACCATTAGAACTTCTTGTCTGTAGTAGTTTTCACGATCGCGAAATTATATGCCTAAAATAACATATTTGTTTCTAAGATCATATATAATGGACATATAAGGAGGAAATGATATGCATCTTCAAAAGTGCTACAGTTGAAACATTTCCTTTAATTTGTTAGGATTCAGTTTGTTAGGTTTACCAACCTCTATATCATAAGCCTGTGAGAAAATGTTCGGAACCTTGTTAAAGAGCCTCGAACATGTTTAATGGTGATTATCTGTAAATATAGTTGTAATTCAAAACTTGCTATTTTAAGATAAAATTTGCCTCTTGTAGTCTGACATAGTCGAGACATCCAGTTTTGAACACAATTATCATGTAATCGTTGTTTTATCGAGGATAAGGGCAGAATCATTAGGCCTACCAACATT
Source organism: Katharina tunicata (assembly GCA_032466195.1). Classification (NCBI taxonomy): domain Eukaryota; kingdom Metazoa; phylum Mollusca; class Polyplacophora; order Chitonida; family Mopaliidae; genus Katharina; species Katharina tunicata. The sequence goes on along the minus strand of JAVFBZ010170772.1, from coordinate 16,833 downwards.
TGGAGCTAGCACAATCACCCAATTTAAGACTATTAAACAGGCTCCTTACGTTATATTGAGGCTGCTGGTCAACACTTACTTACAAATCATGTGACTGTGCGCGACACACAGATAGGGTCTATCTACTTTCAATCAGAATGTGCTATAAACCAGATATAGGTTTATGCCTATCTGTATTTTGGCTTCTCAATATTCATGCCAGTGCATGACTTATGTATCGCTACGCCGGTTAAGTGACCACGTCCAACCACGTTTGACATCTATAAATAAATAAACATCACCGTACCAGAAACTCTAGTTGCAAGACCAGCCTGAGAGTCACTCACTACCGTATCGGGCCATCAATCTTTTATATATATATTTCTATTAAGTTTGATGAGAAGAAAATCACCTTGCTAACTCAACTTCACTTTACATATTCTAAAGCTCCTCGTGCAGACAGGAGATTGTCGAATTTTGTTGTAAATTGTATCTGCCTATATACTTATAGTGCCAGAAGTAACTCTCCTATATGATATTTAATAATTTTTTACATTTATAGGACGGGGAAAATGTTAAAAAGTATTAAATATCATAGGAGAGTTAGGCCTACTTCTGGCACTACCTATACAAAGTCCTAATAGGACAGGATTTCGGTGTCAACCTGCCAGTGAAAGCATACAGAATTCGCCCTGTCAGAGTAGCATTATCAAAGTTTGGCCAACGACTCTCGTTTCAGAGGTGAACAGATAAGTGGGTACGCGGTGTTTTTTGATTATATTTTAATACCGATACACGATAATGCCGAATAAAATAAATGGTAATCATGATGATAGTTTAATAGCGTAACAATACAATTTACTGTTTGCCGAAGTGGAGTGTCCATTATATGTGGCGACAGGAATCGAAACGAAACATGGTCATCTGCACCTTCCGTTAACCAAAAGCTACATTTCCGAAGTACCTGTACGTGACATTAGAGCCCGGACATTAAACTATTGGTTATCGAAGATAGGTCGTCTGTTATTCCGAGCTTCAGCTACCACGGTTATTAAAATCGAAGACCAACAGTCTTTGGTCAAAGATAATTCTACGCACCTGAATCAGCGTCTGTACTTAGGTATAGGCCTACAAACCCTCAGCAGAAGCATTGTTATATATGACAGCCCCTGGTTATATCACGCAAGGTTTACTGTATACCATCCATATATAACATCCATATAGCAAAATGTATATAAAGTAGAAACGTGACGCGATTAGTAGTTACAGAGAAGAACACTTCTTTGTGTGTGCTCTGTTCACAGTTTTGTTCGACAGATACAGAACCTCGTGATAGAGTTGAAAAAGCAGACCATGTTAAAGCCTGCAATACCTTTGTTCTTACATCGTTCCAGTTTTATGTACAGCTCGACGTTTTTTGGACATAAACTTTCTGTCTCGTCCATTTTTTTTCGCCAAAATCACTAGCATATATATACAACCTATAAAGCCCTGTTTACACTATACAAAAACGTCTTTTAACAATGACACATGATAACAAAATTAATAACGGAATTTTGTCATAATTGCGTTTATTAACCATATATATACGAATTGCAAACTATAGTAGACCGTATTCATTATCAATATAAAAATAAATAATCCCGGTCCGAGATGGTTAACACTTTAAGTTATTAAAATGGTGATAATAATTTAAATCAAATACTACAAAAAGAAACTCTACTATATAAACACTTATACACCACACCCACTATAACATGAATACATGCATATTGAATAATTTGCATCTTAAGAATATAATAATAATAATAATGAAAAAAACGAGGCTCAATATACACATTATTTTATATAAAAATTCCACTAAAAGTAAACTTGTATTTTCATTGCCATCGCTTTATTTTATATTATCTGTGGTACAAAATAAATTATATGAAAGTTTATTTATGATATAAAAGTATACAAAATAATTCTTGAAACACATTTTGAGCCAATTTAAACAAGTTTTTCAGATAATTTCAGGATATTGCTTTTGAAAATGTCGATAAGACAACAGATAAATTGAAACACTTTTGTGTACATCTATAGTAAGTCGTTAACGAATGCGTGGTGTCCCAAATTAATGTCTTTCACTAAAACAAAAAAGATACTATAAAATACCAAAACGATTTAATGAATTTAGTTTAAGAAATGTATGTCCTTCACTGTTCTATTGCATATTCTCATTCTAGTCGAAGTTCAAAAACTGCATTAATTTTGTTAACATAACATTCAGTGCGGGACGAACGAAGTTTAGCGGAAGTGGTATACAAATACCAAAGAAAATGATGAGACATGTGAAATACTAAGCGAAGTCGAAAAACTTAAATAAAGTCGCTTGAAAAGTACCTGAGGGACTTCACGTGTCATGTTTTATACTAAGGGAGACATACATAAATTAAAACAAAAAGACATAGTCCATTAAAGACAACTTACAACTTAGGAGAAATCAGTTAATTAGTATTTTTCAAAGCTTTCCTCAAACTATTTATATCCGTTGCTTATATACTTACAATTATACCTTACTTTATTTAGTTTCGCTGTCGCGTATGGGGGCATCCTCTGTGACCAGTGTCAAAGTTGAAGAACCCTTTACATAAATAGGGTTAGAAAACTTTGGGAATTGTTTCCCAACGATCATCCTAACGGGATATTTCCTACGATACCAAACATAAAACCCTATACCAGACGCAATCAAAGCAATAGGAATCAAAATTCCAGCTACGGTGCCCCCCGGATTCGATGAGCTGCCAGGCTCCTGTTGGCCCAAGGATCTAGTCGTCTGATCACCAGATAGGCCTGTTGAAGAGGTGTCGCTCGCTGTGTTCGGTGATATGGTTGATGGCGGTGGAGGTTCAGCAGTGTTGCTAGTTTTCGTTGGTGTTGATAGAGTTTGCTTGTCGGTTGGTTTAGATGTTGTTGGTGGCTGAAATATAAACAATGCAAATTCTTTAAACGTCTGTAAAAATGAAGCTATAGTGAATCAAAATTGTGCTGGTTTTTTTTTAAATCGTATTTGTCGACATTTGCAGCTATTTAAGTTATATGAGGACTTTACATTGTCGGCGACAAAAAACTGAGACAGAATGTTAAGCATTTGGACGATTCTTTGTTTTTATGATAAGCCTGATAGAACAGTCACACCGTGGTGCCTTTGGTATCATTTTTCTTCTGTACACTCTTTACCAAAACAAGGCGATGACTTCCACATATGAATGATATAACTAAATTTCTCTCTGTGCTCCCCAGACGTTGGGATAACAGACCGTATTGACGTAAACACTCGTTTCCACTTTTAGTTTGCACTTCATGCACAGTTTTATAGTTGTTTTTGTCAAAATTACTCGTTGGCCTTAAATTCAAAGTTTAACAATACCTTGACCTACACCTAAGTATTTGAATGTTTTGAGGTTCCTCCTTATATTATAAACACATTTGATTCGCAACCTAATGGTTCGTAAATTCTGTTTTTATTTTGTATCATTGACAATTCGATTTGCAAGAACGCCCAATTACAACAATAACAAGGTTTGTGCAATGCCTACCGTTGGAGGAGTAGAGGTTGAAGAGGAAGGGACTGTTGGTGATGATTTTGTGGACACAGATTCGGTAGTTATGACTGGTCTGCTTATGGCTTGATATTTCAGGTACATGCCCCTGTGGCCTTGTCTATCAAACTCGGGACCATAGTATTCCACTCTTACGGTATCGGTTTGGCTCGTGACGTTCCGAACAGTAGAGGAAACAGTCACGTTTAACAACAGAACATTCTTGTTGTCCCCAATGTCGTAGATTAGAACGGAAGATGGTCTCCCCTGTTGGTCAGTCGGGAAATCAAAGTAGGTAAAATGAAAAGTAATTCGATTTTCAGATGTCACAGCTCTGATCACCCAGATACATTTCTGATGCCCTGTCAACGTTCTGCCGGGAAAACCTGGAGACGCAATCGCCCCTTCACCAGCAGTTCGATCAATAGCACTGCTCGGCGGAATACAGCCTGGTATGGTACATCTTCTTTGGGGGCCATCCCAGTAAAGTGTCCCGCTTATATCGTGAACACAGGTGGAGACTGAAATGCCTTCTAGGTCGTAAGGTGGATGGCAAATGTACCGAATACTAGATCCTTCTTGATAGTCATTGCCTAAAATTTCACCATTTGGTAATGCTGCTGGAGATCGACACCTGGTGAACGATACACTGAGCAATTGAATTGAAAACAGAAAACTTTGGAAAACCACGTCCTGATTGTGTGCACCAAAATGGAAGTCTATGTGCGTCACATCTTCATCTGTGATAATACTGATCCAAGAACAGTTGGCGCGACACATGTCACTTACATGAACTGTTTGCTGTGAATCCGAAATGGTTAGGTTAGCATCTGGAGACAAATTCATTTCTACAACAGAAATTTCAAGCGATTTCATTTCGCTGTTTCTAACTTCCCAATGACACGTGGTGTAATCTGTTCTGATGTAGCTCTCTGGATATCCAGGGGAGACAATTGTTACATTATCAGAAATCAGAGATCCCCCACACGACCCAAGACACTTTGGAATATCTGGCCACCAACCTGCGGATGTAGAATTGAGCAAAACGCAGGTGCTTTCGTTCGAACCAGTGACATTAAACAGAGGATTACAGGAGAAGTCGACAGTTGATCCTATCACGTAACCGTCTTGTGTGCTTTGGTTGCTCAACACCAGGTGGTCCGCCAAATGGGGCATATGGCACTTGAAATCAATATGCTTCTTTTCGAAGCTGATAACGAAAGTGTCCGTGGCATATTCTGAATCGCTCGTTAAAACAACGGAGCTTACTTTTGAAATATACTTAGACGAATTCCACGGAGTAACGACAATCTGTGTGCCGATAGTCTCTACGAATGTTAACTGAGTATGAGTGACGTTAGCAGAGAGCATATCAAAGGTATAAATTGCTTGCCACCCCGCTTCAAATGTATACAAACAAGCGCCTGGAACGATTGGATTTGGGTACCCTTGGCTATATAGCGTTCCATGTTGGGAAGATATGACCAAAGGAATGAAAGTTTGCTGCTCAGGGGACCAGCGCCTACAGTCAGCCCCACACACCGGCAGTGAGACCAACTTGTTGTTGGACCAGAACCCTTGCTGCATACATACGTTAGTAATATTCCGACTCGTTGTCAGCACGTATGTATCTTCGCAGCTGTACGTAATGGCGTCGCCAATGTCATATTGTGCTTTAGGAGGATAATACATAAGGTTGTCAGCTAAAGGGGGTAAGCCACATTTAGTCACCGATGCCCTTTCTACACTTATACTGAACCGTCCTGACGACGATAGGAATGTTGTCCTTAGAATTACGGAAACTGCCACACCGTAAATTGTATATTTTAACGGTTCCTCAAAACTCGTTTTGTTTACGGCCAGGTGTTTTGTTAAAGTGGGATCTAGAAAATCGGTAATACTGTTTCTCCAAATTTCTAAACTAAAAGGAGGATGGATTGGGGCTGTGTCAGAGATGACGAACTTGACGAGACCGTTTGGCGCCAAAATTTGCCAGGCACAGGAGATCGGTCCCACGATGTTTCCAGGATAGTTTGGTGATAGAAGGACACTTACGTTGGAAGGAACCTGGTAAAAGGAGCCACTCACTCCCAGTGTGTCTTTATTAAAACGACATGGCGGAGTACAGGTTGGTACATCTGAGGACCAAGTTGGATTAGCACTTCCTGAAGTCATGCAGCGGAGACTTTGTGCACCATTTAACACAAATCCAGGACTGCAACCAAATGTTATCACAGAATTTATCGAAAAGTTGGTACTTGATATGTAACCATTGGCTGGTGGGGATATACTGGGACATTCTGAAAGGAAGTTGATAAACAATTCGAATTCAATTTCAAATGTTCGTTGTGACGTGCTGATTGGGCCAGATGATATAAGCTGGAACCACACGGATTGGATTGTAGAAAATTGTGTATTATTGAGTACATGGTTCCCAAATGACCATCTTGGTATTACACCTGGTTGTGGGTATTCTTGATACACTGAGAGACTATCTCCTGGCGCTGAATCAAAATACAAAATTGTGAATTCCAACCGAAGGCTTCCGTTTACTGAGACGGTCCAGTCACAAGTTAGATTTCCTGGGTATGGTTCTGGAAACTTTGGTGAAATTAACCGACCACCGCTGTTATCCTCTAGTTCTTTCCAGTCGCCGCAGTCATCGTTGCCCGTCAGGACACACGGACAGAAAAGCAGACACAAAGCCACAATTCCCCATAATGTATGAAGCAGTAGGTTACATCCTGCTAAATGTTCCCGTTGTGGTTTAGTGGACATGGGTACTTCTTTTTGCAGTGGTCAACGGACCGACTCGAGCGAATTCGTTTCACCAGCTGTCATGTCTTAAAACCGTCACCCTTTGTATCAGTAAACAAAGAGATGTGTTGTGAAGTAGCAAAGTGTTTCTTTTACAGTTTGCGTAGAAAATGATATTTCCTCCTTTCTAAAACAAGACGAGTCATTTCGTGAATTATCATTTTCAACAAACACACTTTTTCCTTCGTTTTTAAATTGGAGTTGGATTTCCTCTTTTGAACACATCGATAGAAATTCAAATATACATGAATCTACTTTCAGGAAGATGACTTTTTCTCACTAATGATGATTTTACAAATCAACGATTTCGATTTCATTAACCGACCTACGAGAAAACAATCCTGATTATCTAATTTCTCGGACACTTTAAGCAATTCGTTCTAACGATTCTATGACGGACAAGTATGAATTTAGACGGGGACCTCAACTTGAAGACGAAGTCCTAGAATTCAACTTTGGTAGGCTTAAGCCAGCGATCGATCAGAAGAAAGTCTGTTTTCCATGTGACACATCTGAGACGAGGGTTTGCTGAAAAGATAAAGGCAAAGAAAATAAAGCTGGAGATAATGTTGACAAAGTTTGTTAGAGTTAAGTATCCTTCTACAAACATAGATCCATGGGAAGGCCGTACAGTAAACAAAGACTCTGGGCGGAATTTCTTCTGTTTGCAATATTTCATCGAATTTTACAGATCTGCTCAGCAAGCTTAACACAAAAATAGATCTGGAATAAGTCTATATATAACGTCTGGCCCGGACAGAATAGAAAGTGGTCCCTGTGCCTATATATCAACGTAATATTACTTTTGTTGACTCATCTGCGAACGTGCATGCTTCAGTACACATGTTATCATGTTTGTGGACAATTGTTTGTAACAATTACTGCTACCATAAATACAGTTAGGCTACTTTGTGAAGTTTTCGTATCTGTTATAAGTACGTCGACATTTTTGACAATATATTGCCCGTGCATGGATGGTCGAAAAATTGCCAAACGACTTTCCAGGCGGTAAAATGTATGTTATTATACTCTTTCCATAATAATTTACACCACAAAAAAGACGAGAATTGATTGATGGCCGTGGGTGGCATAAGAATTCATAGCACCCAAGACATTTATACAAAAATATATATAAAACAAACTGAAGAAAGGACGAACGTCAAGACTAAAAGGAAGACAGTCACCCCAAAAAACGAAAGGACGTGAGATATAGACCAAATACTAATAACCCATAGCTGATCCTGCATCTGAAAATGTAACATACATGCACTTTACATGTCTTTTCTCTCGGATATCAAAGCGAACTCCAATCTCACAATGTATTTTTTATAAGCACGCCTTACAATAATATCACTCCGAGAATAAATACATACAAATGAGTATACCTCGGATTACAACCAGAGTAAACAGAGAATTTCGAAATATGTAGGCGTGTATCGAACATGTATACACATAGCTGTATCAACAACTCCCTTCTGTAATATTTATTTATTTACATGACGTTTTTTGGCTGAACCGATTAAAATTTCACTCCATTCAATTCACTGATTAAATTTGCTCGGATTACGTTTGAAACTGTTTGAATTATGCTGAATGTTTTGTAAGAAATGCACAATGTACGAATATAATATTAAGGGTATTGGTTGTCAGTATAAATGCCTATTTTTACGCCACTTTCTATTATTCAGAACAAAATAATATGTAAAAAAGAAAATATACAGGGGAAAATATAAAAGGTTAATATTGTACATATTGATTTGGTGTCCATTGTGTTTTTTATACACTTCATATTACCATATTCCATGCAAGGCCAACGGATTTTGAAATAGGCCTACCAAAACATAAAATGTTACCATCGCTGGCTTTATTGGACCAGTTCTACACTGAATGATTTACGAAACGTTTGATTGTTCTTTAGTGTTGTCTGAATTAATTTTAATACCAACTGTCGATAGCTGGTGATAAGCTTGAATATTAAAAAGATGTGATGGTTATCAGTCCGTATTAATCCAATATACGCACGCAGCTTCATATACCCCTATTCAAACTGATGACAAATATATTAACATTGTGACAAAACAAAGAGACACATTTAGAATACTTTTTTTTATTTTACAATTTTGTATTTAAGTGATTGTGGTAACGATCTTTTTAAATAAATGTGTGGGAGCTTTGGTTCCACGCATATATATTTTTTCTTTGCTTAATTACTACCTGCATGCCATGTTCTAAACATACCCTGATTATTAATTCTGATTAAACTTTATATACACATCAAAATGAACATTATTCGAATTGTATTTATCAATGAACAGACACAGTATGCATGGAAATGTGTTTAAAAAAATACAAATGAAAATAGAGATAGAGTGAAAAAAGGAAAGGAAAAACAATTAGACATATAGGGGCCTGTATACGTATTTGCCCGTATTTCATCTCCCCGTGGCATATAGCTTAACTTTATACTCTAGTCTGGTACAGTCTATATATCCTCCATGAGAAATGAATGCAGAATTTCAATTCATGAACGCATTCGAAAGTCTCAACTATGTAACTTTATTAAATCCATAATTTCTGTATATAAATGATACAGAAATGTACGCCAAGAACAAAAAGATAACTGCACGCATCGGCGGATAGACTGGCGATTGCTCTATTGTAAAACGTTCGTTGAATTACTGGATTATTTTTTTCATTCTATTCACCATTGTAAAACGATATTGTTAGAGCGAAATACGGAAATAGACCTATGTAGGATTAAGACACTCAATGCCACTTAAACACGAAAGGGGGCGGATCCTAGCTTTACTCACAGATTCTTTGGAATAGGCCTACATAGCCTATATATGCGTGCCCTTCTAATAAAATATATGGAACTAAATATTTTGTACAATTCCGTACTGTTATGGAAGCTAAAAAAAAAGTTTAATCGAACAAACTATTTAGTTAAACTACATACGTACCATTTGTGGAGCTATCGTAAGCTGTTATCTGTTATAAGCCAGTCGCCTTATCAGTTAATCTGTTAAGTACAAGAAAAAGCAGTGTAAACGTGAAGGCCACAAGAAATGGTGACGTCACCAGAAACTACGCGGGATCTTCAAACTGTGACAAATGAATGGTAAACGGTGCGAGTTGGGTTTTCTGTTACCCGTTTAAAGACATATTTTATTCCAACGTATTTTGTTAAAACCAATGAACTATGACTTTTGTACCACTATCGTGTGTGTGTATGTGTGTGTGTTTTTTAAATGTATTCTTGCTATTTATCCAAGATCAGTCACTGATGCGAGCTCAGTCAAGAAGAAACAACAACAACATCATAAACCTGAATGTTCTGTAAAACCATTCGCCAAAAATTAAAAAATCCTAACCATGACAGTTAAAATTACTATAAGCTGATTATATGCTCGTTTAAATGTATGTGTTTCCCATTATAATCAAATGATGACTGCCATAAATGGGACAAAATACAAGGAATCTGCGGCTAAACTCTAAAACATTGTCAAAGTCCTGTTCACTTTGAAGGCAAATGGTACTGCTTATTATCCACACACACACAAAACCATGGTATCAGGTGTCTCGAAACATACAGATACTATCTCTATCAAATTCAGGGGAACTGATGAAGATTTTGGTTATGATTACAGGCTTGTTTTGTTAAGCTACAGCTGTGCCATGCTAAAACAATGTAATTTCCGCATCACACAGGGCGATGCAGAGCACATATTTGGAACTTACCGTCTTATTCAATACTTATTATCCATTTTCTCCAATTCTTTGTGTAGTTTTTATAAAAATTTTATATTTGAAGTAACCGTTAAGTTCCAAAACACGTTCTTTGGCATTAATTTACGAACAAAATTTGAGTTATTGAAGGAGATTTTCTAATTTGGCCACCATCCTCCTACTCAATGTTGACAAATTAACTTACATTTTAAATGTTTGCAATGTGAGGAGGAAACCTCTTAAATGTTCATGATAACTTATCGAATCTCTTGCATTTGACTTTGCTTTGGTTTTCAAATACCGGTACCCAATATGCCTATGTAAATGTGCATTTAGAAAAAAACTTTAAATCACTTTAAAATATTAAAACCAACATCATTTCATTGAAAAATATGTCATTTTAGACAAGCAGTTAGAACTTCTTGAATAACCCCATAAATTGGTCATCCTGTTAAAATACATGATGACATATTTTCTGATTGCAGACTGGGCAATATACACATCATTACATGAGGATGACTAATGTAAAAGAAAATGGGTTTTTCGGTAAACTACGAGAATTATCCAGGCATGTTACTTCAACCACGAACGCGTTAAAATCACGAGTTCAAGCCCCACCAAAAGAAGATTACTCATCTGCAGCAGTTTTGAATCTTCAGCTGGTTAAAAAAGAAGTAAAAGAATTGAAGGTGAGAATTTAAAAGGAAAAATGTTAAGGCATTTGTAATTCCTGTTTTCTTGCAGTTGGTTAACTACAGCTTCCTGTGCCTTGGTGCTCTCCAAGCTAATTTGTTTTCCCATCATAATTGATCATACATGTAACTACATGGGGTCATGTCTTTCTTCCTCTATCTGTAGTGTCATGTCATTGTTTAATGCCAGTGATGTTTATAGGATGGTTTAATTCCTGTCATCGTATCAACACACAGTCATATGAATGAATTATCCATATACACTGAAGAGGTACTAAGTTAGAATCCTAAACATCACACACATTTCTTGTTTTGGCACCCAACAAAATTGTAGTCACACCTGTAATATAGACTATTATTATAGTCAGCCCGCGCCGTGGCTCAGTGGTTTGCGCGTCTGACTGCAGATCCTCCTTCGATGTACTGCACAGGTTTAAGTCTCCCATTGGACCTGAGGTATATGAGGGAGTCACACGAGGTGACTTCGGTAATCTTGGGGGCGTTTTTTACGAGGTTTCCTCCCGGTTTTACGCCGTATTGAGTAGAATAGATTTGTAAATCCGTCGTCATATACGTGAAATACCTTTAAGTACGACGTTAAACACCAATCCAACAAACAAACAAATTATTATAGTCATCCTCTTGAAAACTAGGTTTGCTCCACCCGACGCCATATTAGAATGCCATTTTAGAATGGATCCTGAAGTGCCACCTTCGACTCCAACAAAGAACGTCAACTATTTCATTGTTTGTATCCGCCATTATACACCATATAGTCTTTAAAGTAAACATATTGTTATTTCACATGACAGGCACATTATTTGAGATACAAGGGTATGAAACTTTTTTTCTTTCAAGTTTTGTTTAAACGAGACTCAAGTCATGTTTGGCTGTAACTAAGAACTACAACTCTGTATGCAATATGATCTTTCGTTGATCTTTCTTTTGCGTTTCGCTATATAGGTGTGAAAGATATATTTACTGTGTGGAACAGTACTTTTTGAGTTATAAATAACATTTAGAATGTTCTCATTTTGTTGTACAATGCCTGTAGGATCCTCACACATCAGATCAAATGACCCCGGTCTGTCTAAAAGAAGTAACTATTTTACATTTGCTGAAGTAACTCTGCTTATGAACTTTACATTTGCCATGTCTCTGCTACAACACAGTGAAATTGGTGAAATGATTGTTTATTGCAAGTCCTTTCGATGTTGGTCGGGCTGAATCATCCAATTCAAAATCAATCTCAATAAAATTAAAAGGTTAAAATGTATATATATGTGACTTTTATCAGCCATGTAAGGTTGTAAAGTCCGTATTTGACTGTGGCACCTCTTCCAATACAGACTTTCAACCTAACTTGCCTAGTAGATTAAAACTCCATATTGGATTCAGTTGTGTATAATTATCTCATATATTTATTAGTATTTTGTCTGTTCAACTGAAAATTAATAATTATTGTTGTCTAACTGCATTTCATTAGTTTAACAATTTTTTCCTGAATTTCAGAAAGAAACCTCCGATTTATTCAGCAACTATCAAAGAAAAACTACCGATTTTGAGAACCTTTTGAAAACATGCCAACAGTATTTGGAGTTTCAAAAGAACGCTTCGGTCGAGATTGAAAACTTTTTACACCAGTACGGCTATACAACCTGGGGTATGTGAATATAATGACCCCAAAAGTATATATATTAAAACAGGTACCTGTATCTCTTTAATAAGATATACATACTGTAAAATATTTACCGGATAATCACATATGTTGATGTGGCGCCCGCCATTTTGACCGTCTTGTGAAGACTATAACCCTCTGTCTAAGGGTAGTAGGTTTCGTTTTCTTTTCAACGGAGCTAGGACTTAATATGATTTCATATATTTTAGACTTTGTGTTACTGTAGATGCCCACTTGAAGTTGTCTTGGGGAGTCAGCAGTAATGCTTAAGCCAAAAGTGATTATAAACTAACTTAAGTTTTGAATACACAAATGACACATGACCCTCTTTTTTTTTAAAAATAACTTACGTGTATGTAATATCCAGCATTTCTGTCGGATCTAATATTGATGTGACCTAAATTATTGTTTGCAGATATTTGAATCAATATTTCAAAATTTAAGTTTTCTTATTTGTCTCTTTTCATGTTTGCAAATGTATGTAAGAGCTGGAATGTCTAGAATGAACTGTTTGTATTTTTATTGAAGCTGAAAAAGAAGCGGAGGAAGCAGCTAAGGAGAAAGCAAAGACTGAAGTCAATCCACTACCTGATGAAGACACTAATGAGGTTCCCACAGCTTGGTATCCTTTTAAATATATAGGCTGCAGTGTACTATTTTATTAAAGTGTTGAAGGCTATCAATGGATAAT
>JAVFBZ010170761.1:0-11909 GCA_032466195.1 Katharina tunicata | reverse complement strand
ATTTTATAGCCAGTGCTTTGGGGAAACCAACAGAAAGTCTGATAATGATATCCTACTCTGCGAGCCACCGGAAAACTTCCCTGCTTTTATACCTTAGGTATCCCTATGGTTGACCAATCAATTGACAGATGACCAATCAATCGACAGGTCCAATCAATTGACAGATGTCCAATCAATTGACAGATGTCCAATCAACTGACAGATGTCCAATCAATTGACAGATGAACAATCAATCGACAGATGTCCAATCAATTGACAGATGTCCAATCAATTGACAGATGTCCAATCAATTGACAGATGTTCAAACAATTTCAAGAGAATACTTTACAATGACCAACAAGTGATCATGTAACATTTAAAATAAAAACCGAACAACTCATTTTATATACAAAGAGTTTTATTTTCATTTATTAACTGTACAATAAAGTACAATGGAGATGGTTGATATATATGCAATTTATGATAGAATGAGTTATGATAGTCATAATTAGGTGCAGAAAATAATATTCAATTTGCATCTTAACTTAATTTTCCTTGATGCAGTATCCAGATTTGTTTTGCATAAGGTTGATTGGTTAGGGTAATAGTTAGGGTTGAGTTCAGCGCCATTTCAGTTACTTTGGTTAAAGAACACAATAAATTATATGTATATCAATTATCAAACATCAAACAAAAATATAACAAACAGGATCTTAATAAAAAGGACAGATATATAGGCATTTAATTTGCCTTTACAAAAGTTATTAGGAGACCCAGTTTTAGAAATTTAATAAATAATTTTGATATACGTGGCTAAACCACTGTGGCTGATATGACAAATGTGTGAAGAACTGAGCAACCTAACAATAAACGTGAAGAGTTCATTGTAACTGGCACAAGTTTAAATAATCCAAACAAATGATTACTTTGCAATTGAGCAATCAGATTGAATATAACAGAGATTTTTTTATAACCAATAAGATCACAGGATGGGTAGGACATCACTATTCACCAATCAGACTGCATGTAACAAACCATGACAAAGGTTTGACCAATGAGATGATCGGATCAACTGATAGTGCTCAGATTATAAACCAACCAAGTTTGCAGGAAATAAACCAAGGTGTACTTTAACAATTAATCCGCTATTAGTGAGCACCTTAACACTGACCAAAAGGCAATCGGACTGGAGTAACAAGCGTTACACTTTTCACCACTGACATCAGCTTACATTGAGTTCATCAGTTTTGACCAATCCAATCAGATTTTACAAACAAGTAAGTATTTTTAGCCAATGAGATCAGCTGATGGTGAGCGCATCCCTCCTGATTTCATGACTGAGTTAGTATTTTTAGCCAATGAGATCAGCTGATGGTGAGCACATCACTCCTGATTTCATGACTGAGTTGAGTTTGGAGGTCGCTGAGTTTCTTCTTGAGAACAGACAGACAGCTGTACATGATGTTCTCTGGTCTCAGTGAACCACAGGCTTCAATGTTGTAAAAGAACTTCTGTGGTTGACCGTTTGGGTTAAATGGAGCCTCGTCTACAATTTAAGAAAAAAAACACATAGATTTTGCTTGTCTAATAAGTGTTTAAACAGCATTCTTAACTTCACTTCACTCATAGCGTGTGTTTGTTTGATTGGGGTTATAGGTCATACTTCAGGTTATTTCACTCACTTGACATTGTGCCAACCCAACGGCCGCAACGGGAGAAGGAAACCACCTAAACCACCCTGGCAACACACAAGACACCATAGTTCAAACACAGGGCACCACAGCACTTTGGCTTCCTGATCCCAATTAGCTCAGAGAACGCCAGAGCACAGGAAGCTCCCACCAACCACCCGCTCGTCCAATACAAGACATTCAGTTAACCGAAACAGGAACTTAAAACACTTAAGTAAACATCAGTAAAAATCAAACTTCTTTTGCACCTTAGCATTTGAGTTTAACAGAAACCTTCAGCTGACCATCCGTAATGAGGATGGATTCTATTCATATTGGTTTAAACAGAATTACCACTAAGTCACTGGCAAGAAGAAATGATTGGCACAAACCACGGCACAAACCATGGTACAAAGACAAAGTGGACTCGACACCCACAACCGAGCCCAGAGGGTACCGGGCACAGGAAACTCTCATACCCCTTTACCTGGATTGAATGTTAATCTTATGTTATGCATTCGGATGAATTTAGTTAGGGAAAATAAAAATGAATGGTTAAGAATTACTCACGCTGGTCGTCTTCCAGTTCTGAATATTCACTTTTTGGCCTGATAAATAATAAACAAGATTGTCATTAAGAGAACATGATTTGTTTGTTTGATAGGAGTTTTACACTTAAGGTTATTTCACTTATATGACAGAATGCCAGCCCAATCGGTGGAGGAAACCACCGTCAACGATGCTGGCAACATGCAAGACCGTGCAAAACATTTACATAACATTAATAAAACAGGACACCACAATAAATCGGCATCCTGTGCCATCTAATGGGTAACAACTTTCTCAAATTAAGCAGATCATGATATAATATAAACTGACCACTCTTCTGGCTTGGGGAATGTGGTGTGCCTCAGGGCGTTGTCTGGGTCATACTCAAACGCCACCCCAGCCGTTGGATTCCACTTAGCATGCTCTTTTGCAAACCCTTTCCTGGCAAATGCTCTCAGCTTTAATTCTTGACCTTTACGTAATTTAACAATCAGGATATCTGAAATCATATCAAGCCATAACCTTAGTTCACTTTTTCCTTATTCAACCAAATTTAGTTGTCATGCTCAAGCATATTTATTTACTGCAACATACAAGTCAATGCTTTAGTGGAGTGAGAACTGCTATAAAACCTTGGGAAACAACCCCGAGTTCTAAAGCAACAAGCAAGGCAACTTTTACCTGGAACTTAACTGAAGTTAACCAATGTCATTTCCTTTGCCAAACAAATCATACTAGTATATAAGCTATTTCTAAAGCCATGTTTCTGAAAATCTTGTGGGTTATCATACTAAGAAAGACGTAACTCTGTAGTTATAAGATGCCAAAGCTCATTTTCAATAGATTTCTGATTGATCGCCAAATAGAGATATGTGTGAAGTTGCATAAGTATTGGGCAATTTGCTTCAGAGCTATTGGACGGATGTGGACTACAGAGACACCCATTGGCATATATATCTGCTAGGGTACAAATTTGTATTGATGAAATTTTTAAACTGTGAAGAGTAAAGAGATTGCATGTTACCAAAAATGACTGTTGATTTCAAACATGGGCCAAATATAGGCCCCTTCACAAAGAATCATAACATCTGATTTTAACAAATTCCTTCTTTTTTTCTTTACAAAAGAAGCCCCTGTCAAAAATCCTAGCTGTAACTCTGAAGATTTACTCTAGTTAACTAGACAAAAGTGAAAAAAACAGAATGGAAACTGAAGGACAGTTACATTATTGAGTGGAATATATAAATATTTATCATATGTAATCTTACCATCAGTCTCATCATATTCACTGGCTTCCTCCCTATGTCTAGAGGTCACCTGGTTTAAACAAACAACATCAATTTTTTACAGTACCTTCAAGTACAATAATGGACAACACGTGGAGTCTGTTGTCTCTCCAAGCTCTGTCAATTTACAGCCACTTAAATTAACAATTGTGACAAAAATTGTGAGTTTCTATTTGAGTGTTACGTCAAGCTTTTTGTGTTTGTTTCATTGGTGTTTATACGTCGTACTCAAGAGTATTTCACCTATATGATGACTGTGTTGGGCAGAAAACCGAGAAGAAACCTAGTAGGTACCACCCTGCAAACTCCGCAGCCACCATAAAAAATATACCTACGGTCCACAGGTGGGACATTTCCAAAAAAGCCAAAGAACAAAATTAAGCTTTTTGGAGTCACTTTTCTGCTGTATTAAACGTTTATGTGTTAAAATCCATTCTTGTAAATCAGACATCATTTCTTGATCAAAGTCAATGTTTGATATTTTATTATTTTAAATTTATTTCAAATGTGCAACTCGACATTGGTACTTGAATGATGATACAGTATTTATGTTTTTGACCATTTTAAGATTTTTAAAATTTATAGATGCTAATTTAATTATAGCCCCATATCAATTCAAATTGCAAAGAATAACCTGGAGAATAAATGTAGCTTACTGGAACAACTTTGGGATTGTTTGAAATGAGGTCAGCACTGGTCACATGGCATGTTTGGTCATCCATACATTTGACTTCTAGTGTGAACTCTACAGAGCAGTCCTGACAGAATTCCTCACATGTGCAATCCTATGGTACAACAAAGGAACAAATTAGTCACAACTTTTCCTTGTAAAACACAAGCATCATAATTAAAACATGGGAAGAATTTATTCTGCACCATAAAACAACAAAAATAATGCTGTGTTGATATTCCACTCACATGTCATCTTGTCAGTCCAATGGGGTACCGGCAGTCCACTAGATGGTGCGCGAGTGAAGTGGGACACCTACGCATTCACACTGAACTCTGCTGTCAATACGTACACATATAACAGTACCAGTGTACTGTCAAAGCAGCTGAGCAGCGACTTATAGGTCCTACTTCACAACAGTGACATCTAGTGGACCAGTTCTCCCGGTACCTCATTGAAGGAAAACCACCCTTGACAAAACTGACACTCAACAATTAAAAATTCTTAAAGGACACAAGTCAAAACAAGCACCAGGATAAAATAAGTTCCACCCAAACTTGTCCATGTTATTCAGTTTTGTTTGTTTGTTTGTTTAATTGGGGTTTTACGCTGTACTCACTTTACATGACGGCGCGCCAGCCCAATCGGTGAAGGAAACCACCGTTAACTTAATGACGCTGGCAACATGCAAGACAGGACAAAACATTCACATAACATTAACAAAACAAGACACTGCAACAAATCAGCATCCTGTGTTCCTTAGCTCAGAGAGCACCAGGACACAAGGGGCTCCCACCCAACCACCTGTCCCATGTTATTCAGTAGGTAGCAGATAGACATTAAATTGTAACTAAATCTCACCCTACAATATTGCATTCTGTCAACCACCTCATCACTGGTCAGTGGTATTAAGCCAACACGGTGAGCGATAAACTCGTCATGAAGAACAGAGGAGTTGGATTCAATCTGTACCCAGTCAATGGCTAAAACAGACAACAAATATGTTGATGGGTTTGAAAAGACAAGTAAAGCGAGGGCCACAATGAATACAGAGACTTTTTTTGCATGTAACCCTCAAAATTATTGTGATGCACCAGCGTCTTATTGTTATTTCCTTTCATTTTAATACATTGTGTAAGGATTAAAAATGTGGGGGGAATGAGCCAAAGAAAGAACATTTCCATAAAACATAAAACCTTGAATTGTTTAAAAATCAAAGCCATATTTGTGATGGTATTTAGTTGAATTTGACCCGTAAATTGTTCCACAGAGCACAATGTTCACTTAATAATTGACTTAATGACATTCATGTAATTATGTTTAATGCCCACATTGAGATTCACATAGACAGCCAATTCAGGCACAACATGTTCCACTCACTAAAATCTTCTTTAACCTTAATATTTCTAGACGGTTGGGGAGTGTGTTGTACTAAAGGTTGCTTCACTCATTTGATGGTGTGTCTTCACAAACATGGCACCATAGCAGATATTCTCCAGTTTCAGTATCCTTTGATCAAAGGGCATCATGAAGCAGCTCTGTTATGATGTCATGATTAACGTCTTTTTTTGTGTGTTTAATTGAGTTGCCAGTCAGGTTGAGGGTCACGAGTTCAACGGTATTACACTAAAATGACAACATAGCTGTTTGATGGGGAAACTGTGAGGATACCTCATGAAGACAGCCTGTGATGTAATATATCTGTATGATCTTTAGATAAAATGGGCTTGAATCAATGTGGTACACGACAGCCAAGACAAATCAGCAGGGTTTTACCCATGACGCGTCCGCAAATAATTTCTAGTATAGAACTGATTGATTGATTGATTGTTTTTTACGGTGTACATTCTAGTATAGAATTGACTTGCATTAACTTACCAATTGTAGGGACTTCAGCAATGCTAACTCTTCTCACTGCATTTGCCACACTGTCAACAAATTGAAAAATATTGTTGAGTTTGTTTGTTAGTTTGATTGGTGTTTAACATTGTACTCAAGAGTATTTCACCTATATGACGACTTACTAATTTGCGTTGCCAGTGTATGGTGGAAAACCAGGAAGAAACCTCGTAAAAACCACCCCACGAACTCTGCAGCCACCGGAAAACTTCCCTGATATACCTAAGATCCACAAGGGGGATCGAAAATATTCGGGTACAGTGAAAGGGGAGTTGTTTAAAGATGATAAACTGCTTATTATTATCAACACTTGTTCTTTTATTTACTTGATCTACTGAAAATATCAAATACAGGAAAGAAGAAAATCTTGATCTCTTGATCAGAATATCCTAAATCTAAGAAAGTTATTTCATACAAAAAAAAAATTCATATCAGTGAAATTTAGATTGAAAATGAGTTGGTAATTTGGTATTTGGTAAGAGTGGACGGATTTACTGCTGGCTAATAAACCTAATTTCAACACTAGTTGTTGTTGTTTATAGTGATTCGATTAATTTCACTTTTCGAAAGTTTGTTTCTCACCTCAGGTTTGTGTCTTCTATCGTAAATTTTAGATTTTCATCTGTTAGAGATGTGATCGATACAATAGGTTGATTTGCATATGGCATCTTGTACTTTGTAAAATTATACGAGAAAAATAATTTTTCCACGCAATTTCAAGCGTGTTGTTGTTGTTCTCCAAATAAATTACAGCGCCATCTACCGATGGCTTTATGGACTCTTCCATTACTAAAAGGTAAATAAGGAATAAGAAATTATTGTTTTATACACTAATATTCATCCAATTTTTTAAAAATATTTGACATAAACAAAATTTAAATAAAAAAGATTTACTGTAGCTAAAAGATCAGAAATAATATTAGCGCATGACTTCGAGTATACAACACAGTTAGTATAACTCGCTTCCCCTGTGGTTGGGATCAACCAATTTGAAGCGTGGTGTTGTTGTGGTTGATTTGACTGGCTGTTGTTTGCAGATTAAAGGGAAATGTCGTCTTTCTCTGATCAAAACTTTGCCAAAAAGTTGAGTGATTTAAACAACACACAGCAAAGTATCCAGACTCTCTCACTATGGCTGATTCATCACAGAAAACACACAAAAACAATCGTGGAGGTATGGTTCAGAGAGCTACAGACCGGTAAGTTGGCCTATATCAGCTGTACTTTCATATATAGTCTTAGAATCTGTTCTGGTGAGTCCTAGACCTGTGCGGCTGAAAAGTATTCAATTTGTGCGGGATGGATTCGTCCCGGCAAGTTTAGAGCTTTTAACATAGCAAGAAAATAAAACGAAAAATAATTTTTAAGACTTACCTGACATAATTATTAATCTATTTCGCTGGGCAAGCGACAACAGTATATTCCATTGTTTTGCTGTACGATGGCCGTTTCGTAACACACTATAACAGACTAACATTTGAAATGTCGTCTTGTCAAACGAATTCTCGCCAAAATCAAGCAGTGGGCGTGTCATGACGGCACTTTGTTGGCTGTCTAATCTGTCGCCTTGGCTTTCACTCTGTTGATGAATCGCGAGCATGGTGTTTGTCAATCAATCTGACTTAATCAAGAAAGGCGCACCATAGGGCGACATGGACGGATCACAGCTAGCGTCACATGATAACAAATGATATTCAAAATGGCAGCGGTGTTTTGAAGCTGAACTATTGCTACGACAAAAATGCCAGAGCTCTGACCTTAGGTATGAGCTCCGTTTTGCGAGCTTATGTATATATTAAACTGGTCGGCTGGTTGTACCTCGGATCTTGTAATCATATGCAACAAAGGTCCCTTTTTGAAAGATTGCGAATAGCTCTGGTGGAAGCAATCCTCACTAAGTGTGGAAGCACGACAGTTGAAAGGAAGATTTAAAATTTTGTACTACAACATGTGAATACCTAAGTAAAGCCTTCGTTCACCATTCAAACCAGTTGTGCGCAATTTTCATCCTCACCAGCTGACAGTTCAACTTGATCTCTGCCATAATTGCATCCGCAACATTCAAATCGAGGCAAACATGGCGGAGTTAAAAATTTAAATGTCTGCTTGCGAGGATAAAAAGCAACGTTAATCTCCTTTAAATGGTGAAGAAAGCCTCTAGTATAAAATTTGGGCGTGCATAATGCCATAGTATAGTATAGTTGTTTTTATCTTCATTTCAAGTGTCGACTTGAACAATTCTAACTGTATGCTTCCACCAGAGCTATTCGCATTGCTTTCAAGCCGGACCTGGTTGCATAGTCGCCTGCTATGGACTTATGCTGCATTCAGGATCTGACGTAATCTCACTTGTTTGTAATTTGACCTATTTAGCGTTTGTATTTAAGCAACAAGTAAATGACTTGTGTTTTCCAGTCGTAGTATATATATATCCCGAACAGAATTATGGATTACGTAGTAGATTAATAACGATATTAAACAGAATGGTGTACAACTCCTAGGTGGGCATCCGAACACACCATGAGTACGAACAACTGGTGCGAAACTACTGGTTTATTACGACACGTCCAAATCCGAGTGGCTCAGACCTTTGGTTTTTCTGAAATGATGATAATGCCTGACGGCTTAAAACCAAGGTCTGAGATCAACTCACAAAGCCTTTTGTTAACTCCAGCTTGTGAAGTCTGTAGGCACCCACATAAACATCATTGTAACAGTCTTCTAATAAGTCTGAATGAAAAAAAAAAATGACCACAAAAATGCTCCCTTGCCAACAATAAGCCAAGAATGTTCTGAAAGTTAACACGTAGATAGTAGACACACATCTTTCTCAGCCTTATGTCTGCTAATCTTCATGTATATTGTGCGTGTGGTGTAAGCATTTAGACTAGACACGTCCCTGATGCAGCTGTAGTCACAGGCATTTCAGCGATATGGCAGATAAACACTTTAAAGTATATATAAAGGAATGGTTCGAAACATCATAGGCACCTAACAGCCGTATTGTGACCTACCGTATATTTAGCAGACTGCATATCCCCACAGTTCTCAATCTCTCAATATATGTATTTGTGTTGAAATCATGGCAGACTACACGTAGTATAGTTTGTTAAGCATCTAAATTACAACAACAAAAACGTAATTAAAGAAGTCAAAAAAATTGATTTCAGCTTAAGTAAAAAAATGTAATGCCTGTTATATATATCCTGGCTACATGGAATTGAAAATTAACCAAATGTTTTTAATTGCCTGAAAATGGACATGCACAGAGAATGAGATCCTGAAATTTTTTTTTTTTCTGAATGGATCATAACACCAATTTATTGCTACAAGTTCTATCAAAGTGCCAGGTTCTACATGTAGATTCTAGGTCCTGGGACCTTTAATCTGCCTGTGAATTTTACTTGGTTCTAGCAGATGACTACAGGACCGGTAAAACAAAATGGCGCTAGTTAAACAGATGGTTTTTGAGTTATATAAAATAAGAGAAACTCTGAATAAGGAAGTGCTTAAGGTACAGATGTTAACATTATTAATTTAACTATGCCATCATCATTTAAAAACATACACAGACAGTAGAAGATACAATATGATCACTTACCCTAATTCTTCAACCATTTCACCCCCTCTGAGTGTGTTTAGTTGAATAGGTTACATGAAATTAGACCACAAGCAAATTTGGGAAAAGGTTGAATCCAATTATAAATAATTCATTTTTTATTATTTATTTTGATAAATTTTTATTAATTCAGAGCACAACAGGCTTTGAGCCTACTTACAGGTCTGATAACATGCATGATAATGATCAACATTCAGTGGAGAGTATATATAATAATTAAGAATACAATAGCAAGGAGTCACATTATAGATTTACATTCAGCCATAATTAAATACTTAGAGGTATCACATATAAAATCTTCAAATATGTCAAATATCATTTTATCACAGAAAAACAATTTGGTATCACAGATAAAATCAAAACAGTATTTCAAGTATATTACATAGGTATAACAGTTTAAGAGAAGGGAGCAAACAGTTCCCCAAGTAGAGATATAAACAAACAATACATGTATAATTACCTAAGAAGAATTAAGCTTAGTAAGTAGGGTAAAGATAAAATTATAGAGCAAGTCTATTTCAGTTATTACAAAATGATCTCACAGGATTCTTAAATTTTTCAAAGGAACACAAAATATCAATTGATGGGTTAAAAGATGGACTTTTGTGATAGAGTTTAAAAGAACATGGAAAAAATTGTTCTGGGCACATTTGATAAATATGTATTCCGTAGTGATCTTGTTGGTATATGGTAGTTAATTTGTTCCACAAGATAAGGCGAATCAACCTTTGAATTTACATGCACATTAATACAGGAAATGTAAATCCGCAGCCTTGCGGCGTTCACACAAACTAGGGAGATTAAAATCTTTACGCAATTGGCATATTTAGTAGAAGAATAGGGTACATTAGATTTATGACACATACATTTCATAAACTTTCTTTGTACGTTTTCAATTTTTTCAACAAGATATTTTGGGTTAGGCGACCAAATTATCGATGCATATTCTAAATTGGAATGGACCATGGAAATATACAACGACCGTAGAGTCATAGCTATTATAGTCTACTGTATAACTTATTAATTAGCCTCTGTGCCTGAGATTTAACACGTTAGACTGACTTATTATTGTTGCAAAAATCTCAAGGGGTGAAAAGGTTGAAGAATTAGGGTTACAGAAAACTTGGCAAGTCTTATGCTCTTTATTACTATAAATTTGTATGTTTATTAAACATGCCAGCTCAACCCAGTGTGAAGAAATTGACTTACCTCTACCTGGCTAACGATGTCATTCAGAACAGTAAGAAGAAAGCCCCTGAGTTCCAGAAGGAATTTGGCTCAATTCTCTCCGAATCCTTTCGTACAGCAGCCAGGTATTTATAATCTATATATATTTTTATAAAGAGTAACCGCACTGGCACAGGGAAATTGACTTATTTAAGCCGATAAATAATCTCATGTTCTAGATAAATTCTCAGAGACAAGTTTCTAGATACAATGTAGACCTGAATCTCGAGAAAAGGCAATACATGTTGTAGAACATGAGATTATTTATCGGCTTTAATTAGTTGATATCCCTGTGCCAGTGTGATTACTCTTTTTATAACAAGTCCGCACTGAGAGACATACCCTGTGGCCTGCAGCAAATACGAATCATGTGGCTGCAGGCTTTGAAGAATGTATTATTAAAATATGCCTCAAAGCCTTGACATTTTTTGCTGTGTGCATTTATAAACTCGCTTTTTAAGAAAACCATGGTAAAATTGAAAATTCCGACTCCGTTTTGATTTGCGTAATACTATCAGGTATATATTGCCCAATTTTCAGAACAATCCTAACGTTATTGACAGAGAAATAGTCCATTTATTTAGTGTTACATCAACAAGAAAAAAAACAACAAAAGTGCCAACAAGAAAGTGAGTAAGATCTAGCCCCGTTCACCACGGGGTAAAAATATATATACAGTGTAGTTACATATTCGCCACATATTTATCTTCACAATATACATATTACATGTAATGCCTTTTCTCAGGATGCGCCTATAAGTTATCCAGAACAACTCGAGATTCAGGTCTTTCTAGAGACTTGGTTCTGGGAATTTATCTGGAAAATGAGATTATTTATCGGCTTTTAATATAATAGTCTCCTATCATCTTGTTTGTTGCCATCTCGGACTGTATACGGGTTGATCTTGTCAGCTACCAGCGAACGGTCGTGGGTTTTTCTGGGTTCTACCCAGTTTTCCTCCCACAATAAAGCTGGCCAATGATCTGTTATTGGGACATATAGTCCTGTTG
>JAVFBZ010170750.1:0-16463 GCA_032466195.1 Katharina tunicata | reverse complement strand
GCGAACTCCGCAGCCACCGGAAAACTTCCCTTATATACCTAAGGTCCACAGGGGGGATCGAACCTATTCCGGGTACATTGAAGGGAGCTCCGTAATTCAACGCTCAACCACGGAGCGGCCCCTCAAAACAAGAGAAAAAAAAAAAGCAAACTTAAATTGCTTCACAAAATGTAGTCTCCAATTTTTCAAAAGTCTAAGAAAAATAGCAATCAAGATAGGGGTAGGACAAAAACACACAGCTTAATTTTTGTATAAATTTGATGTGTTTGATGAGACTTGTTTATGCCACACGTATGCATATATGGAGTTGAATATAGTATGTTATTTTCAAAAACCTAAGATAAATACATGTAGTAACCGAGATACAGCCCAACATGGTATAGACAAACAATTTTGATGGCATCTAACTTGCAGGATTTCATACAAAATTTGCATAAATAGCCTGTAAAAGAGTTTATAATATAATTTTCAAGTTGTACATCATTATCTATACATGGAGAAGAATATAATATGTAAGTTGCAAATGCCTGCGTTAAGCAAAGATACAGCCAGAACAATTTCCCTGATGGACGGACGTAGATGCAGACAAAAAAAGTCAAATCAATATGGGACAACAAATCGGCTTCTTGATGCCCTGTGATCAGAGAGCATAAGGGCACAAGAAGCTCCCCCAACATGAAGCAGTAATTACAGAATGATTGCTTAGAAACAAAATAACATTGGGTCATAGGGCCTGCTTTAAGCCACATCTGAAATCAGAAAATTATGGAGTTAAATTAAGACAGGAATTATTTGAAAAACACACCTGCATCCAGAAGAAGAACTTTTTGCTGGAAGTCTTGAACTTGAGCACATACACCCTGCCTGTGGTACATTGACTCACACGTTTAAACTCAATGTCATCTGCAAAGATGATCAAGTCCTAGGGAAAAAAAAATTGGAATAACTAAGTTTTAATTTAAGCATTTGCTATCTGTGACTGCGTTGACAAAACAATCTCCAAGTTGGCATGGTTGTGGGATTTACCAGCGGTTAAGCCAGGCAGCAAAAGTGCCGTTTTCTTTTGTAAATAAGAGAATGTTTTGTCAACGCCAAAGTGCATTCACTTTCCTGTTGAGGAAGAAAGGCTAGTAGAATTTGTAAAGCTTGGAGCTGGCAAGCAAACATTGTGACTCTAACATATGTTTTGGGTCATCACGGTCATAGTACAGTTACTCATGTGATTTCCAAGTACACAACTAAAGCTTAACTACGACACATAGATTTTACGTGTTTTTCTTTCGTTAGTAATATGGGAACAATATTACAACTTTAATTATTACGATTTTTTTTGGAATTTTATACCTTATTACATGAGATGACTGTCAATTTTTGGGTTCAGATTGAAGCCAACATAAACCTTGACAGACGGTAGGTGTTTGTTAACTTGCAAGGGCCATATCCCGTTCGTAGACGCTGGTACAGACGCCATTAACATAACAGTACTTCACTGTCACTCTCCGTTCTATAAAATTAAAAAAATTATTAAATATCATAGGAGAGTTACTTCTGTCACTAGCGTCTGTGCTGATACCCTAAGGTTAGGTTTGTCAGATTTAGTTTCTGTTTCTAATTATTCATCTTTTGCTTGATTTCTTTGTTGTTTAATAGTAATCGTCACTTGCTGATTTATTTCATATCTGAAAATTTTATGCAATCCATGAGTCGATGACTTGCATTTTCACAAACGTTGTTGTTGCACTTACATTTTCCACTGTCCCTGTGCCGCGATCTTTCCAACAGAAGTGCATCAAAGAGTCATCAGATTGGAAGACATAAACCTGACCTTTCCTTTTGTCAGAATTTACCATGTTTCCTTTCATAAACATCTTTCCAGCTCTAAATTCTACAAGATTTTTGCTTTGGGAACGAGTCCCAGCATTTCCAAACAGTGCACCGGACGCCATTTTCGAAATATCAACAGTTTATCGACTTGTTTAGCCTTTCAGGTGAAAAACAAATTCTGAACCTGTAAAAGAATCAAGCAAGTGAAAAGTCGTAACACATTTACTTCATTTCTACATGGAAGCATGGGAGTAAAGCAGAAGGAAGCCACTTTAAAGTGTACGATGTACGCTACCGACACAGAAGCTCTAGGGGCCGAAGGCTTAACAGGTGTGCAATGACGTGACCGAGTCCACTTCGCCTTAAAACTTGATTTACTCACGCCCGCAGATAGTTGACTGAGATGAGGGTTCATTTAGATGTTGAGATATTTAACCGCACGTTGTGTTTGTTTGAAGACGTCGTGAACTGGATTAAGGGGTTCCGAACACACAAACGAGGAAAGCGTTTGTGAATGAATTTTTCGTTTATTTTAGACCATCCGTATCGAAATTACACGGGCACATGTATGAAAAGGCATTCGCCATTACAAAAACCCAAATTGAAATCCAATGCTTTTTGTTTCCTAAAGTTCTTCGGATTCACTTTTCGGTAAGGCAAAGAAACCCTTATTTTATTAAAACACATTACATTCTATGACATTCAATTTTCCTCAAAGCGCGTGGAATTGCGAAAAGTAGTTGCAATTTCGCCCATGTTATTTAAATGGAGAAATTTACATTTTTAAATTGCTGTTTTTTCTCAAACCAGGCTTCCAATGAACATTTTGCTGGTTGAACACGATGAAAGATATCAATAAGACTCAATACGCAAACCTTCGACATCAATTTCTCTTATGCGAAAATAGAAAAAAAAATTCAAAACTTATGAAAACTTTACAATTTGTTAAAATCGCTGTCACAATTGCAAGACTCATCACAACTTTCGTTTCACTTCCGTAAAAGATTGGAACTCACAGATTATGTTTTTACCGAGTGCGCATATAGCACAGGTCAGCTGTTTTGTACATAACCTGTGCGCATATTAATTTAATGTCCCACTTCCGGTTACAAGACTTAGCAGCTCGCTTTCTGAGCTGGCCGGCGGTAGCATATAGTACATTGGGGCGTGGGTCTCAGGTCTATTCAGCTTTCTATAGAACAGCGGGGTATTCCACCTGTCTTCCCTGACTGGCAAGGGGAACTGTTATTCCTTCTGCTTTACTTCCATCATATGGAGCTCTTAACGTAATCAAACAGACAAGAGCGGACAGCTGTAAATACCTCAACACCTCATTGAAAGCACAAGGCCTACATGTCTGTGCGCATGCATATATCAAGTTTCAAGTCGAACTGGACTTTGGTCACGGCTCGGTGCACACGTAGCTGTTAATACCTTGGCACCTACTGCGTCAGTGGCGAGCACTGTACACTTTAAAGTGGTGAAGCTGTTATTCCTTCTGCTTTACTTCCATGGTCTATTTATGGTCCACGTAACAAGGTATCAATTTGGGATTGTGTTTCGTATCTACCCGCTAACAGGTGGCGCCACATGATGGCGAAGTCTAAAGTTTGTTTCCTGGCATTTACGTGTAAAAATCTGATTAATTTATCAATTAATTGGGATTGTGTTTCATACCTGTCTCTTTTAAGGTGCTTCCGGGCATTTACCTGAAAACCTCTGATCGATTGATAATCACACTTGATATATTTATGCTTCACGTGACAAGGTATCACTTGGGATTGTGTTTCGTATCTGCCCGCTAACAGGTTGCGCCACATGATGGCGAAGTCTAAAGTTTGTTTCCGGGCATTTACGTGAAAAAAAAAAAACTGATTACTTTATCAATTGGGATTGTGTTTCATATCTGTCTCTCTGGAGGTGCTGCCACGTAGTGGCTAAGTCTTAATTTGTTTCCCGGGCATTTACAGGAAAACCTCTGATCGATTTATAATCATACTTGATATATTTATGCTTTACGTGACAAGGTATCACTTGGGATTGTGTTTCATATCTGTCTGTCGCCAGGTGTCACCACCTGGCGACAGTGTCTAAATTTGATTTTCGGGCTTTTATTGAAAACCTCTGATCGGAATGTAATCAAACTTAGAATTTATGTTCCATGTGACCAGATATAAGTTGAAATTTTGTTTCGTGTATTTCCTTCTACTGGTGGAACCACTTGGGGTGCTAGTCAAAATTTGGTTTTCAGGCCATAACTGCATGTTAATCCAACCCAATGCTCACTGAATATTGTTATTAAAGAACGCTTGTCCTTACAAAACCGTGGCCAGGCATTTACTTTGTCCTGAAAATGTGAAAATCTCTGTTAAGGTTATAATCAACCTGGGAGAATAATCAACCTAGTGCTGAAACGGGCAAGAATATTTCCTAACCGAGTATTCGATAGTTTGTAATTTTTGGTGTTGTTACATTTAGTGAAAATAGTGGATAAAGATGTTATTGTCTAAGGGGGAATACTCTTAGGGTAATCTTTTTTTCCCCATATCAAACAGAAACTAGTGATTATCTCCCCCGTAAATAAACGAAAAGTTTCAATTGTGTTAGATTTGAGCTGGTGTTATTTTCCGAGACAGTAAGGATGACGTCGTCGGTTTCATCAATTCTCCAAGCAAGAGTTGTCGTTCGTTTCTCTCCCATACATGTCAAGTGAGCCGATGGTAGAGAGTGCAATTCTCCATCTTTATTGAACATCTGTGGGAAGTGATGGGTCTGAATATCTTTTTGTTTATTTACATGTAAAAACATTATTATATCATTGTATAACAAATATTTTTAAATGTATTTAGAACATTTTTGTGAAGAATTTCACCCATTAAATTTAGACGTGTCATCAAGTAATTTCTGTTGGTGACAACAGCTAGCGTGTTACAAGTCACGTGGGTTTTTAGCGCTTAACCCTTGTAGATTGCTGCTGATGGAATTAATCGAGTTTAAAGCCAGTTATGACCGAAGCGTTATAGATTTTAAAGAGATGATTGATGGTCAAACATTAATTTATTGTTGAACATTTAAGCAACATACGCACTCAAAAGTTTCCGTATCAAACAGAAACTAGTGATTATCTCCCCCTTAAATAAACGAAAAGTTTCATTTGAGCTGGCGTTATTTTCCGAGACACTAAGGATGACATCATCGGTTTCATCAATTCTCCATCTTTATTGAATATCTGTGGGAAGTGATGGGTCTAAATAAACACCTCTTTGTTTAACAATAGGTAAATACATTATTATATCATTGTATAACAATATTTTTAAATGTATTTAGAACATTTTGGGGAAGAATTTCACTCATTAAATGTAGACGTTGTGTCATCAAGTAATTTTTGTTGGTGACAACAGCTAGCGTGTTACAAGTCACGTGTGTGTTTTAGCGCTTAACCCTTGTAGATTGCTGCTTATGGAATTAATCGAGTTTAAAGTCAGAGTTATGACTGAAGTGTAATAGATTTGAGAGAGATGATTGATGGTCAAACATTAATTTATTGTGGAACATTAAAGCAACATACGCACTCCAAAGTTCTGAATTTTGCACTATCACAGAATCTCATGAAACTTTGTTTTTTTTTTTCTGTTTGTTTTTCTCACAAGTTAGAGGCTTTCTAATAATTCCAAAATCCAATTTGTAGGTTGAAGGAGAGTTTTATAATATTAAACTAAAAAACGAAAAACTTAATTTTCTGTCAGAAAATTATTATGTGGCATAAATATAAAGTACCATATTTTATAGTTTTGATGATAGGCATGGAAGTTATGACATAGTGGTAAATCCACAATAGCCTTAATCCATCATAATATTGACTTGATTGATATTGGTCTTGTACAAATACAAAACACCAGTATTTTGTTTAAAGTTTAACATTTTGCTTGACTGTTTCATATTGTATTGAAAACATTTCAACTGATGCTAAGAATAATTATGTTTGATTTAATTAATATTTTAAGCGATAGCAATATTAATTTTAGTGATGCTGTTGTGCTTGAAGTACAAAGTAGGCCTACTGAGATTTTTTTAGAAATTGTAACTATTTTTCCTAATAATAGCATTTCTTTTTTAACACATTTTGATAAATGAGATATAGTAATGTTGGACATAAATACTATTTTCAATGATCATGCGCATGTAAAGAATAATTATAATAAGTTACATCTGCGAAAGATAGTATGATCAATATTTTAACATGTAATCACATGCAGTACATAGGATAGGGTAAATCTAATAGTATACGTAACTAAACCTAGTATTTTACGAACAACGATTACAATTTATTCTACAAGAATAATACTACAGCTATTTACTCAAGTCAGTTTAATACTTTTTACTCCTCAGCCTATATAGGCTTGAGGAGTATCGCTATGTGCAAGATGTCCCTCTGGCCGGCTGGCTGGATGTCTTGTCTTGTTTGTTTTGGAACACCATATCTAAATAAATTATTTGAGGGAAGATTATGAAACTTGCCCAGAGCAATATTATATCTTGTAGATGTGCCTTTTGCTTGTTTCAGTTATGTACATCCGTTTGTTTATTTTGTATTCATTAATTTGTTTACCTCTTCGCACATGTATATGGGATTTTATTACCTCTTGACCTCTGTTGAGCTGGCCCCTACACATGTATATGGGGTTTTATGACCTCTTGAACTGGTGTATTTCGCCTCGTAAGAAGGGGAGTTCTGTTTTAAAGCTAACTAACTAGAGATGGAGATCATGTAGGCAGTGTTATCTACCACCCGTGGTTTTACAACGTGGCGGCACAAATTTCAAGGATATATCAAAGGGAGTCAGCCTTAGAACGAGGTTTTTAATTTGCGTACTTAAGCCCTGTGTGTTGTTCACTGGCCGCCGACAGTGAGCTGTGCACAGCCAGCTTGAGTGATGTCACGGGATGTCGTACATTTTATTCCATTGCCATTGCCATAATTCGGCTAAAACTACACGATAACGCAACTGTAATCTGGCATACAGATACAAAAATGTTTTTACAAGCATATTTCTATTTTTAATGAAATATTTCTATATAACCCAGATAACTTCTGATGATCAGAATTGTTTTATTGTAAAGGTGAATTTCTGCAGAATACATGGACAGTTTGTTTGTTTTGGACCGGACACGGCCGAATGTGTTTCAAACCTTTAATTGTCTGTACTTCAGTAAAAATCTCGTCAAAGTCCTCTCTCTCCGCCATCTTTTCTCAAATCGCTCAAGTACTAGGCACTACCATAGTTTCTCTGATTCTGTAGTGATGCTCGATAGTTCATAAACAATCTGTTGTTAGAATATTTTTCCATTTTGCTGTACGATAGCGCACGTAAAACAATTTCGCGTACACATTCTAAGATAAGATTTTTTATTATTATTTTGTAGTTCTGGATCTTTCAATATCTGTTTAGATATTACATGCAGTGAAACAGATGTGCTTACATTTGCCCTCTAAAATGGACTACTATATTATTATTTCTTATTATATATTTTTGTATAAATGTAGAGAAGAAAATTTTGCTTGCCTCCACCGGGATTCGAATTCGGGTCATTGGCTAGCAGGGTAGTGGTGATCGATAGTTCATAAAACATATGTTAGAATCTTTTTCCATTTTGCTGTGGGGTAGCGCACGTAAAACAATTTCGTGTACACATTCTAAGGTAAGAATTTTAATTAGTATTTAAATTAGGGACTAACCCACGCTGATGTTTGCCTTACAGATTGACAATCCATAGGGAACCTGCATATACTTAGGGGTAAACGAGATGATTCCGGATACAGAAAGCATTCTTATCAGTAGTATAGGTTGAGTAGTTGGTGGACGAAATGAGTCGAAAACGAGCGGAAATCCTAGGTAAAGAGATAGGCGGATCCGCACTAAAGATCAGCCGTGTGGTTCCGTCGTCTACGCAGGTTCTTGCGTAGGTTTCGAGGTGTACCGGAAGTTCCCGAGGTGGGCGTCGGAGAGTGACGGGGCGAGGTCGGGTTGAGGGGTCAAAGGTCAGTGAAACGGCGTCCAAGGTCACATGACTTCACGGTCGTCTGCTCATGAGGCAAGCGTGTTGATTGTGTTTTTTGTGTGGGGTCTGGTGTTGGTTTTATAAAAGAATAAAAAATAAATAAATATATAAAATAAAATAAATAAAGACACTACATGAGATGGAAAAAAAAATTCTACACACTTTTTTTTCCGTCAGAAAAAAGATTGCACAATCACCACCTCGTCTGTCTTCGCTGTACCGCTGTTTGTCTCCATCATGATAGAATGACATTAAAATGCGTTTTGAAGGTACTTTTATCGGGTTGAAAGTGGATTAAAAGACAAATAGCGCGAACCTGAGAGAGAAAACACAGCCTGTTCACTGATTGGTGGATTAGTCCAACCGGCTGGCGGTTAAACATCTTGAAAACCCTGTCCATTGGTGCTTCTTTTTCTCTCTTTAAAACCAGCTATTACGTTAATAAAGCATGACACAGCGACACCCAGACACGATCACGAACGATTTCGACATGATACCACTTACACGTACCAGGTCGTACTGTGAAAGGCGAGCTCCCTAAAGCGTGGTCAGACGACTCTATTCACACACCATTCAACGTTTTTCAGTACAAATCTACTTCAAAACACGAACACCTACATGCACTTACTGACCGAAGCCCTGGAACAATGACGCGTGCAACAGTGACGCGTGTTCGACGAACATCTCCACTCCAACAGTGTTGAAAAAAAGTTCACAGGTTAGTGGAAAAACAAGTGACGTCACCCAGTACCAAAAGGGTGTAAAACACACGGACTGTTCAATACATTTATTTGATATAGAATCATTAGTGTAGGGAGTTTATTGTGTTTGGTGTGAGCTGTATATTAAAAAAAAAACGGAGGATGTGGGGAATACATTTTTTTTTTCTTTTTAAAAAAAGTGTTAGTGGTGGTTGTAGTGCTTCTTTCTTGGCTATATCTATATAAAAAGAAAGGTTGTGTCTTAGTAGGACGAAGGTCTTTGGCGAGAGTAGGCGTCTCTAAAAAACATGCCTAAACCTCGACGTAAAGTGGCTATGATGTCCACGGCCTCCCCACAGGGCCGAAATAAAGCGACCAAACCATGCCGAAGGCGCAAAGTACCCATGATGTCGACCACACCACGTAGGCGAAAAACCCCAGTGAAACGTCGAAAACCGGTGGCGAAAGCGTGTACTCCATTCCTATCAGCATTATAGCAAACTCGTCCAGGCTTTAAAAAAAAGCAAAAAAAAAACCCAACTCAAAATGAACCTCCAGCGGCCTTTTTTGACTATTGAGGTATCAATTAAACCATACGTCCAACCCAGGGTGACCAGGGTGAGTGATGCTTGTTCGTGCAGTTCTCACGTAAAAACAGGATTGAACGTTCGGCGTGGTGTGAAACGAACGGAGCAATCAGCGACGATGAAAATGAGCCAATCAGTGAACAGGCTGTGTGTTTTGTCTCAGGTTCGCGCTGTTTGTCCTTCAATCGACTTTCAAACCTATAAAAACCGCACCAAACCACACTGGTAATTCTTTCTACCTACCAGCTCTCCACAAGCGACTAACGCCGACTAGCCATTATGCCGAAACGCAACAACAACGACACCAGTAACACCATGACCACGATGAGTAAGAAGACTCAGTCGGACAGTGAGCTGATGCCACAACCACCACCACCACCACCCCTGCCAACCACCACAGGAGCACCAAACCAGTCGACCTCCTAGCCTCCTAGGAACTGGCAAACAGGACGACAACTCCATGGAGAGTATGCTGTCGTCACGGATTAAAATCACGGCACACCCCAACGGAGTGACGTTCACAGATATGAACAAAGAGAAACATCCAGCTCACCTCATCTGACGTGTGACGTGATGGATAGTCCTGGGTTTATCCCCTTCCTAACAGCGGTGCTAGAGCGGATCAACGAAGACCGTATTGTGAACGAATTTCAATGCCGTGTTCGAGAACTAAATGTCACCTCAGGCCCCAATGTGTATGCGCATCGCCACGCTGTGGAGAATACCAGCCCCATCTATGAACGCCTTTACACGGACTTTTTAGACCAGCAACAGCAGGACGCCCAGGCCTTCTTTTCACAGTTACACGTTGGTGTTATGCTTTTCATTGTGAAGCAATAGTCAATAAAAAAAATGTTGTTCTTTTGACGTTTGAAAAAAAAATAAATTGTTGTTTGTTGTCCTGTGTTCTTAGCTATATTCATCAGACAGGATACCGCAACTAAAGCAACCCACCGCCACCCACCGCCACACACCACCACTCACCGCCACTCACCGCCACATCGTCTTCCTATCGTGTTCAGGCAGCCTGACTACATGAATACCTCCCACAAAGGTATTTTAAAAAAAATAAATAGGAAAAAATTAAGTCCTACTCATCAATAAAAAAATAAAATAAAAAGCTGCATGTCGCGTACAACCCTCCAGATCGCACGATAGCCGTGTTGATCTATATAAGGAGACAACCGTCACGTGGTGGTGTCATTCGACGTCAGTCACGTCATGAATACATTCACATCGCCGAACACGCTCCGCTGGGCTCATCTGGTCACCTCCGTCCAAGACTTGCGAGCCTGCAAAAGTGTGGTCTTGATCATGTTTAAGGATGGGTGAGTGAATCTAGGTTGTTTAATCGTGTTAAAGCAGGACATGAGACTTAATATATGGATGACAACTTCTTCTTTTATTATGGAACGACGTTTCGGTGTAGGTACTAACACCGTTATCAAGCGTAAAGCAGTTTACCGAAGACGTGTGCGATCAAACCAACCACCCTGACGCCATTCGTCACTATTAAAAACACCACGTCCTCTCTATCTAAGACACCATCAACCGATCTACACAACAACGTGCGCTCACGCCTTGGATTGTGCTCACTCTGTTAGGGGTCCCCACGTCTGTGTTGGGGTGTTATTGGACGCGTTCCTGTCCTTGGGGTGAGTACGTGCAAGGCTGCTCACAAGACCAAGACGATAACACCCCAACACGCACACCAAGCTCGATCAAGTCTAACGTCCGTTGTACTATGACGCCCACAGTCCAGCCGCGTAACAGTGGCATGGAGGCCTTACGGAAGGCGGCGCGCGGTCAAGATGTGTCTAAAACCCGAGTTCATCAGTGGTTAACAGGGCAGCCGACCTACACGTTACACCGTCCCGACCGTCGTCACTTTCAGCGAAATTGTGTGATCGTCGGTGGGATCGACAGTCAATGGCAGGCTGATTTGGTGGACATGCGAAGCTTACCTACTCACCTGCATCGACGTATTCTCCAAATAGCCTGGGTCATCGCTCTTCGTACCAAAACGGGTGCACACCTGATACCAGCTTTTCAGACCATATTTGCCACGGGTCGTCGACCGCTGTACTTACAGACAGGCGAAGGGGCGGAATTTCTCAACGCGGGCTTTCCACAGTTTTTACGCAAACACCATGTATTTTACTTCCACACCTGGAACGAAACGAAAACCTCAGTGGAAGAACGGTTTAATCGCACAAGGGGCGCATGTACAAGTATTTTACAGCGGCCAACACCCGGCGGTACATCGACGTCGTGTCAGACTTGGTGATGGGGTTCAACAAGACGTACCATCGCTCTATTCAAAGAGCCCCTGTATAGGTGACCCACCGCCAACAATCGGCGTACGTCGCTCTTTATACGGGTCTGAAGCGACCACCACCCCCAAGCCCGCTCAGTTTCAAGTGGGGGATCTTGTTCGCATCAGTAAAGTCAAAGGTCGATATGAAAAGCTTACTTACCCAATTGGAGTACGGAACATTTCCCAGCCAAACAACGCATCGGCGTCCGGTCGTGTACACGCTTGAAGATTTAAACGGCGAGGTGTTAGCGGGTACGTTTTACGAGACCGAGTTACAACGCGTCACGACAAACCCCGACGATTATTATCAGACGGAAGAGATTTTGAAGACGGAAACACGGCGGCGAAGGACGAACCATTGGGTCAAGTGGTTGGGCTGGCCCTCGACGTTTCATTCCTGGATTCCAGCGACGGCTTTAAAGCGTATTTATGACACGGGCCCACGTCCGCGGGTTAATCACCACCTGCCATCAACAGGGTATGGATCATATGGTGCAGATCTTGTCGACCCCCGACACGAAAAAACGCTTGGGTGTGGGGTTAACCGTCTTACTCACGCTAGACCTGTGGATAGGTCTCTGGCGCGACTGGGAGTGGCTAGTAGTTTTTTTTACACGAGCCTTGAATCAACACGCGTCACCTTAATTCACCCCACCCCGCATCGGATCGTATGGTGTTTCGGCGAATGGCAACCGCTTTACGAGACGATGCCCACGGTGGAATTCCACGAAGGGTTGCCCGAGTTGAAGACGTTTGAACCCGGGGTAAAGACGGTGGTGGTGATCGATGATCCCATGGCCGAGTCCGATGAACGCGTGACAACGCTCTTCACCAAAGGGAGTCACCTCTGGACACTACGGACCCCGCGCAACCCACTAACCCTGCCTCACACGCCTGCGGGCGTGCTCCGCACCGTCCTCCGTGCCGTGTCAACTCCCCGCGGCCTGTCCCGATTTTGGCGTCCTCGATGCCCAGGACGTGGACCAACTGTCCCATCGTTACGAACTCCCGGCTGGGTACTACGCCTCCCCTAACATCTTGGCCGAATATGAACGCCTTGCTCAACACCGACAATCGAGTCACCGCCATCAATCTACGGGACGCCTTTCACCTCAAGTTCGACGAGGTGCGTCAAATCTACCAGATCACGTTCACCCAAAAAGTCCAGATCCATTTCAGCCCGCGCCTCCAGAAATTGTTGGGGCTGGTGGAACGCATCGTTCACCCGTATCAAACCGTCCGACCGCTAGAAGGGCGAGCTGGAGTGATACGGGACGGAGTGGAAAGTGGGTTCCATGCCCTGTACGTCTACTGCGACATCATCGAACCCGGTTTGGTGGGGGATACGTTGGCTCCTCTGTTACGGACAGTGATCACCGATCATCGCCACAGTGGATTGCAATTGAGTCGATAATTTCAGCATGTTCTCTATCTCCCCGTGCAGAAAAAAAAATTTACTACCCTTGACATCGATATAAGAGACGACTATGGACGACCGGTCCAATTCTGGCGCGGGAAGGTGATCACAACACTACACTTTCGTCAGAAACGTGCTGTCCATTTTACGTGATGAATGCGCGATAGCAAGCCTTGATTCAGTACTACACCCGACAGGCCGGGGGTGGGGGTCTGAACGTCTTCGGAGCCGTTACAACCAACGCGGGCATGGTTTTGGGAGCATGCTGAGTAGCATCAACAATCTGGTGAAACCGCTCGCTGTACCAAAGCCGTGGGTCGACATGCGCTACGGAGTGGATTGAATGTGGTGAACGATGTCGTGGAGGGCGCCCCTATCAAACAGGCGCTTAAACGTCGAGCCATCGAAGGGGTGAATCAACTCGTCACCAAAGCCAAACGACGTAGCAAGGACCACCACCCGGACTACGTCCTTCATGTCCCACACCACCGCGGCCTTCACGTCCTTTACGTCCCACACCACCACGTCCAACACCTTGCCGTCGATGTCGCGCTATAAAAGGGCGTCTGACACAGACGGGGATCAGTCGAGTGCGACATCCACCACCCGACGCATAACCCCCGATATCTTCAGCTAAACCATGATATTAAACCAGGCCTGCGACGGTGTCAACAGCGAGTTTGATTTGTGGGCGTTGCCACCCACCCAGAGTAGTGTGATCAGTGGTCGGTTTGAAACCTTGAGCCCCATTGCGAGCATTAGCCACGGTGGGCCGGTCAAATTCCGCATCACCAACGGTGACCCGGACACGTTTTTGTATTTATCCAATACGTTTTTATATGTAAAAGCTAAGACTTGCTGGAGACGGATCAGGTAGCCCCCATGAACCTCTGGCTGCACAGTCTCTGGCAACAATTGGATGTCAGTCTGAACGATAAATTGGTGGGTGCGTCCACCAACATGTACCCTTACCGCGCTTACGTCGAAACCTTGCTGTCGTACGGCGGGGAGGCCAAATCGACCCAACTGGTCACCGTCCTCTGGTCCAAAGATTTGGCCGGGAAATTCAACGAGCACAACGGCGAGAACAAAGGATTTCTACGCCGCCAACACTACACCGCCAAGAGTAAAGCCGTCGACATGTTGGGTCGCCTGCATACCGACATCGGCTTTCAAGACAGGTCAACCACGTCACCGTGCGATTGCGACTAACGCAAGCCAAATACACCTTTGCTTTACTGACCAGTCAAGAGCAGCCCGATTTTAAAATCGTGCTGCAGGACATTCAGGTCCACGTCCGCAAAGTCCAAGTCAGCCCAGCCTTCCAACTCGCCCATGTCAAAGCTCTGGAGAAAGCCCTGGCCAAGTACCCCGTTCGCCGTACAGCAAGACCAAACGACCATCAACGAACCAATTTTTGTTTTGGGGGTGTTACCGAAACGACTTCTGCTGTGCATGGTCGACAACACGGCCTTTGACAGTACTTATGGGGAAAACCCGCTCCATTTTCACCACAATGACTTGAACTACCTGACCATCCACATGAACGGGGGTCAAATCGCCTCTCAACCCCTAATCCCCAACTCCAAGGATTTGTTCGTGCGATCGTTCTTCAACGTGTTAACCAGCGCGGGGAAAGCCTACCGCGACGAAGGCAACGACATCACCCATTACGAATTCGACGACGGGTACGCCTTGTTCTGTTTTGATCTCTCCCCCAACTTACACAGCGACGACGAGTTTAATCCGGTTAAAAAAGGCTATTGCCTGGAAATGAAGTTTGTCAACCCCTCCCCAAGACGATCAACGTGATTTGTTATGCGGAACTCGACAACGTGATTTTGGTGGATCGGAACCGTCAGATTCTCTGCGACTCAGCCGTAAAGCACGGTGTACACGACGGAGCTTCAGTGTGTGTTGGTCGACGACGAGTGGACGCGTCAGGTGTTTCAAGGGGTGTTTTCTGCAGAATCACAGACCACCCCACCCCATCCCCCTGTCGGGTATATCTTGAACACGGACCCGTGTGATCAAACTGGGGAACACTGGGTGGCTGTCTTTTCGACCGTGACGACTAAGGCGAGTATTTGAATTCGTACGGGCTCCCACCGCTGTCTCCGTGGCTCTCGACATGACTGGACGAGACAACACGTGGATGGACGTGGAATACACAGCGATTACAAAGTGCCACGAAGGCCGGGTGTGGGCAGTTTTGTGTGTATTATGCCTTACATCGGGCTCGGGGTGTGCCTCTCCGTCAGATCGTGTCTCTGTTCAAAGGTCCACCGATCGAAAACGATGTGATGGTGTATGATTTTATCAGCCGCCATTTTTTGATCGATCCCCCGTTTTAGAATGAGACACTCCAGTGGCAGTTTAACATTGTTTATTGTTCGTGTTAAAAAAAACCACAAAAAACACTGTACTCACCAAAACAAGCGTTGTTTTTTTTATGTCCTTTATTGACTGATACTATAGGCATTGAACTACATGAGATATAGATGTAGATCAGGTGTAGGGGTGTAGGGGTGTAGTGTGTAGGGGTGTGGGGGCTGGTGTTGATTGAGGAAAACACATCGCAAACTTGAGAAAGATCTCATTTGGGAAGACATGGGGTGGTCCAAAAAAGGACCTTTGGAACAACCAACCTCCGAGGTGTTGGTGAGGGTAGTAAAGGTGGTAGTGAGGCTGGTGAGGTGGATCGGGGATCTGAGCTGCGTGGTAGTAGAGGTCTCTGGCAGGGTGGTTATGGTCTGGTGGTGGTTGGGTGGGTTGGCGCTGGGTTCAGTGTTGTTTAAATATCCAAGTACGTGGTGAACACACCATCGTCCAACTCCTTCCGCTCCTCGTAAAAGAAGGTGAAGGCTGCCTTGTGCTGGACGTAGGATCGGATTTTGTTGTCGTTCGCGAAGCGGCGCATTCTTCGATTGACGCCAAGACCACTCTTCTAAGTCTTGAGCACGTCCAGGTACGTCGCCATGGTCACATTGGCGCGACTCACGCCTTCGCAGGAAAATTTGTCACTTGTCTCACCCGAACAGTAGTAGGTTTTGGAACAGAGTGATGCTCTGTGCTCTCCGCATTATTCTTTTTTTAATAAACCCGGTGTCCGCTTATCAAAGTCGTAGTGGTCGCGTCTAGGGAGCCAGCTGAGGGATTCCCAATCGGGGTGTGACAAGGCCATGTAGGCTGAATCGGTGTCCATCTCAGAATACCCCCAGTCACGTCGATCGAAAAACTTGTCCATAGAATCCTAATAAAACTCCAGCATGCGTTGTTTGGCGTTCTGATAGACCATACACCCGATTTGTACAGGTAAACTGTTTCTGATGGTTTTCTTCTTGGAGGCGGATTCGAAGGTGTCGTCGTCGATGACAAACGTCTCTTGGAACATGAACTTGTTTAGTATCGCAGATGTGGACGTCGGTGTGGAGTAT
The DNA here is from genome assembly GCA_032466195.1 of Katharina tunicata. Lineage (NCBI taxonomy): Eukaryota > Metazoa > Mollusca > Polyplacophora > Chitonida > Mopaliidae > Katharina > Katharina tunicata. The sequence goes on along the minus strand of JAVFBZ010170750.1, from coordinate 120 downwards.
CCAGGTTCGTGATGGTCTTCCCATACGCCGAGTTCCCTAACCAACAGAAGAAAAAAAAAGTGAGACAAAGGTACACCAGAGTAAGAATGTGTGTGTATGTTGTGTGTGTGTGTGTGTGTG
>JAVFBZ010170739.1:0-16464 GCA_032466195.1 Katharina tunicata | reverse complement strand
TGAACGAAAGCGGTTATGGACATGTGTTATTTAATTCCTTTGATGCCCAGTGGCTAATACATAGTATTTCACGTCGGTCGAAGGACCAGTTTCTGCAAAAGTGGACCAATGATGTTCAGGTCTCCAGAAAATGTATATTTTATTCAAATATTAAAACGGATTTCAAAGCTGAACAATATTTATTCAAATTGCCCTTTAAGAAGGCAAAACATCTTCTCAAATTTAGAGTGTCAAATTATTATCTTCCAATAGAAACTGGACGTTGGTCCAATACGCCCAGATTAGAGCGTGTATGTCGTTTATGTAACAATGGATTGGGCGACGTATATCACTATCTTACTATAGTGTTGTCCAGCCCTAAATGAGTTTAGAATGCTTACTACGGAAGCCAGTTAGTGCCACGGATAAAATTATTTTCCAAACAAAAAATCTCGTAAATACGAGAATATTCTCGTAATTCCGAGAATAAAAATCTCGTATTTACGAGAATATTCTCGTTATTTCGAGAGAAAAATCCCGTAAATACGAGAATATTCTCGTAATTACGAGAATAAAAATCTCGTAAATACGAGAATATTCTCGTAATTACGAGATTTTATTAATGTTAAAAATGTATGTTGCACGGTACGCATCGACGGTTATCGAAGTCGTCAGCTTTCGATATTGCGTTTAACGATGAAAATGTTGAAAAAGTTGATTTATTTATATGTAACTATGGGATAATTTAGATTCGGTTTTATCCAATTATCTCCAGTTAGTGCCACGGATAAAATTATTTTCCAAACAAAAAATCTCGTAAATACGAGATTTTTATTCTCGGAATTACGAGAATATTCTCGTATTTACGAGATTTTTTAGATTTTTATTCTCGTAATTACGAGAATATTCTCGTATTTACGAGATTTTTTGTTTGGAAAATAACTGGCTTCCTTATCTTACAAACCCCAAAGTGTATAAAGTTAAATCACTACTACAATCTAATAGTGTTGTTTTTCTGTCAAAGCTGTCTAAATTTGTATCTGTTATATTGTCAAAAACCACCATCTAATCATGTTTCCAGTGGCTCATATGCCTTGTCTAAAGGCCTGAGCGTAAATAAACAATCAATCACTAACCAATTTTATGGATGTGACGGCCCTAGACGTGCACGCCGAATGGCTGTGTTTATTGTTATATCAGATTTTTTTTTTCTTCAAAAATCTAAAGTTGCCTGTAATATCGTCTTTAAACGAAACCTTCCTCATTTTAAAAATAAATTGATAGATTTATAATACTTCAGTAACTGGTAAAATGTAAAAATACATTCTAACATAGAAAATATCTTACATATATATTCGACAATCTACCCTTTAAAGAGATTACAACATCTATTAAAATCTCACTTTTGCCTCCAAGCATACACATATATATTATTTAATACAAACAACGTCGTGAGAGGAATGTAATCGCCGTTGTTTTTAAATTAGGTGATAAGAAGTGGAGATCTGCTGCAGACATTGTACTACAGGAATTACTTCAGAAGATCTCCAGGGCTTATAACATTGTTAATCACATTGACGTTAGTACTACAAGCATGACAATCAAATGATCTTTGTCTCTAATGTTTTACCTAACATTATTTGTACCCATATTCTCTTCATACAGATAACAAAACAAATTGATTCACTTGGTTGGTGTTTTATTTCGTTCTCAATAGTATTTTACTTATTTGACAACTTTGCGTTACCTTTGTGGCGGAAAACCCGACTGAACTCACCACTCGATTTCCGCAGCCACTGGAAACTCCCCTTATATACCGAAGGCTGATGTGTGCAGACAAACAGGTAGATTTTCATGATAAATGTATGTTTTTCTTTCAGGTATGATGTTCATGTAATTCATCGCTTTTATATTACAGTTTGAGTTACGGTTACTTTTAAGTTAAGGTTGAGAACAGCATAATAATCTGCCCTTCATTAGCACTAACCATTGCACGACGAATTAACCGTTTTACAACCAATCCGATTGGCCTACAACATTTAAATAATCCAATTTGCGTTTATTTGAGCGAAAATCGTTGAAGAATAGATATTTGTATTCCAAACGGAAACAATTGTTAGGAAACTTTGCACGTTTATATTAAGCGTTTTCGCCATGTACAGAACTTCATAGTCAATAATGCGCCCTTGACCGGCAAACACAAGGTATATAGAGTACCATTGTTATGACTCGACATATTGTGTGTACTGTATAACAGTGTTTTTTCAAAACATAAATTAACTAAAATGTATACATGTTAATCCGTTGACTTATACTGTGTTCAACAAAATAATGACTTTAAATAAATAGAAGCAAAATTAGGACTGCAAAAGTTGTAAGTAATATGAGAAGAATAGATATAAGATAAACAGTAAAGATACGAATTTATTTCCACTAAAAATACAATACACTTTACGAAATAACGAAAACAATTTCTGATGTAATGTGTTTGTGATGACAAACGTATGAATATCAACGGTGCGTAGACATATTCACATGCATATGAGACAAAACTCTTTGAAATATAAATACAATTACATATCGCATAAACGATAATACAATTGTGAAAACTCGAAATTTCACTAGAGCCGCATAAAGCGGAGCGTTGTTTCAATTTCTCCTGTTTAACCAGATAGCGTTTTGTATGTCTCATTCGTGTCATTTGCTGTTTTCTTGTTCTCGCCGCAAACAACAACGCGAGAAAACACGAAAATACGAAAACTTTCGCCGCAAAAACTCGAGAATAAAAACTAAGAAAACGCAAAAAGTAGGCACAAAAAAAGGCACTCACGTGACATTTCTTATTTTCTCGCCCCCTGTGAAGACACGAAATGGCACAAATCTGCCATCATTGATTTGCAATCCTTCATTATCAATCGATCGTATCACCGTACTTTATGGCCTGTGTATCCGGGAGTTCATAGATTACAACGGTAAGCAGATTTCATCGCGTAGAAAGCTCTGGAGATGGATGACTGTCTTGTCTTGAATACCACCAACGACAAAAAGACTGAGCTGGGGATTTTTTTCTTTAATACAACACCAAACACAGATAAAACGTTCGATGCTAAATTATTTTGACGGTTACGCGATTCTCAGATATATGCCATTTACCGTCTGGAATACAAAATGAAATGCCAGATTGAGTTTATGGCTTGGCAGGAATTCAATTCGTCTGATGACATTTTTATAGGAAGTTCCAGTCAGGCTTGAATCTTTATTTCATTTCTGTATTTTTTTGCCTTTTGTTGTGGTCCTCCGATAGACTTATCACTGGTTGACGTAGGTTTGGCACAGTGTTTATGGGTACTTTCGATGTTCGTTACTTGCAGATTCGACGATTTGGAAATATAAACTCGGTTGAATTTGTTTTGTATAAATAGCTGATGCAGGACTGCCTTCATCTAAAAGCAGAATTGATTCAGCATTTTGTGGTTGACTTGACCACGATTTGACAAAAGACCAGTTCCTGTGTGTAACAAAAATAATGAACGAAACATAATTCACCAAAATGTAAGCATTTGACCAATTATAGCGAACATTTTGAGTAAATTTTTAACGAAGAGTTTTGTCACACTGTAAGTCAAAGTCCGATGATTTAACCCGAACCGTTTTATACGAGTGTGTATCTTTACTTATAGCAAGGTTATTTACACTTAAGTTGTAATCCCCATTAAGCTGTAACGAAAGTTTTAAAAGGCTTAATGTTGTTTTTTGCGTGTTGTTTTACGAACACAGCTTAAAATAGGGTATTAAAGCAATATCTGTGTACATTGATATCCAAACTGCCTTTGATGTCAGCTTCTAGCGATCGATGATGTTTGTAATTTTTTTCAAACACACCATGTATTTGAGTCTGAAACAGGCTTGATGTGTGTCCTTAACAATTTACACAATCATTCGGTCAAATCAAAATCTCAGACTAAGGAACCACACAACTACGAATAGCTTTAAAGGTACTAGACCGCATAATTTCGGCCAAAAATCGATTGAAACGAATTAAACCGGGTTTTCCATAATTTTCTAGTATGGTCCCAAAGTATAAGCTTTCAGAAACTATCAACCTCGAGAATGTGCAATATGCCGTATTAAAATAATAATAAAGTTGGTAAAATCTATAATGCGAACCGCATTATAGATTTTACATCCTTTTTTATTATTTTAAGACGGTACAAGAACAATATAGAAAAAACGGTTAAATTCGTTTTAGTCGAGTTTTGGCCGAAATTCAGTGGTATAGTACCTTTAAAGAAAGCTGTTGACATTTACCAAATTGGTATTTGAGTTGACAGTGTCTATTCAGTGGAACAAGGAAAACAACAAGTGATAAGAAACACAGTTCCTAGTTCAAAAACAAACAAACGGGAAAGAAGGTACACCAATAAATTTAAATGTTCCTTGGCTTTCAGTTTTTACGCTTTAAGCTTTATCACGGTGTCCTCGTTATGGCTTTTCACATGGAAGTTAATCGTGTTGTCCTCGTTATTGTTTTACGCATGAATATTTATAGTGTTGTCCTCATCTTTATTTTGGCTCCTTCATGTCTGCCTGAAGGCAAATTATCCAACATTATCTAGAGAGTCTAGTGTCATCTGAAATCCAATTTACTTGAAGGACATAGTGTATTGTGTTTAAGGTAATGGTCTTATATGGAGAGTAAATATAAAAGTGGTTGATGAGATTTGACGGGAAATGTTCGTCATGTAATGTGTTCGCCAGAAAGCTGTGAAGTCAAGCGCTTATAGATAAATACGGACTACTACGGACGAACACAAATCTACCATAATGTCCCTCAATAATGACACTAAGACGTAGTCGTTAAAGAGCTGCACTGTTAACTTACGTAGTTTTATATCAGACGGCAACTAAAAAAGGAATTGTATGTGATAAATAACATTATGTTATCCTTTGACGTATGTTTTATATTGTATACACTACGTTTCTTACTTTGGTAATTATATGGTGTATGATTTTTCCGAATTAAATACACAGGGTGAACTCACGCCATGATTGATGTTGTAGACGTTGAAGTCGGTTAGGTGAATAACAACTTCCATCTGGTAAACGACTTTATTAGCAGCTTGCCCCCACCTCCGTATTTCAACAACAACAACAACAACAACAAATTACTATTTCGTTAACATGTAACACTGGACAGTAATAGCTAAATATCACGTGGAAAAGAACAAAAACAGGTACGTGTTCGGATAATTATGGTCGAGTCTTAAGAATCGGTTTGATGATTGATAGGTGTTTAACTCCGTGTTCAAGGATATTTCACTTATACGAAGGTGCTATTCCAAAAGTAGGCCGCTATTCTAACAAAACCAACTTAAAACCAGGGGTCACCTTAAATATAGCCCCATAGAAATATAATGTTTTTTAAGGCTAAATATGGTAGAGAGTAAGGATGTAAGTTCGAAAGATGCTGTCCTTAGCCAGAGGAAGATAACAACCGGAAATTGGACTCGTATGTATTCTGTGCAGATGTCAATATATCGTGAGATTCAGATTTGCAGAAGAATCCTGATCAACGGTGGAGGTAGCCATTTTTTATGGCTTCTCGCTGGAAATCCAGTGTGTTCCAGGTGGTTAATTGACCCGGTCACCCTTTGTTCTCACTCTGCTTAAAAAGTTAATGACATTTAAGTGAATATCAGTCTCGATTGGTTGCCATCTTCTTCTGTTACCAACAAGTAAGGCACGTACCTGTGAGGCTTGCAGCCTTTACAATAATTCTGATCGTTAAATTTATCCGATTCATTTATTCGTTTCATTCGTGTTTTAACATCGTAATCCATGGTGGTACAAGAAAGGATATTAAAGGACGGAAGAAATCCAAACCTCTACCAACCGAGCCACGAAACGACCACAATGTATCTGAGCAAAAACCGTATATTCATGGTGCGATACTCAGACTTGCTCCTCAGTTCATGGAACTCGATATGCGATTGTGTTTGATCATCCTAACCGAAAATAAATGATCCACTTAACAATAAGTAAAGTACAACCCAAGTCTTTGATCTTATCAATTCTGAAAAGGTTTACAGTGTGTGAAGCGTATATGAAATCAAGCAAAAAATATCATGTTAAACCACACTGAGCAACATCAAGGATTTTTTTTTTTTTTTTTCATTTCCGCAAATATATCAACTTAGGTTTAAAGTTTTTTATAAAGAGATGTCTATTGATGTTTAGTTACCAGTCGGTTATCATCAGATTAAAAATGAGTAATTAAACTTTTCTTTCCCTATCCATGTCCTTTCAAATGTGGTTCAATTGTTTATATATTTGATTGGTGATGTTTAATTTCGTACTCCAGGATAATTCACTTGTTTGGTGACTTTGCTTTCCTTGTGTATATTGGAGAACTGGAACAACACCTGATAAAAAAGAAACACACACACAATTACCAACGCAACCACCAGAAAACCTCATTTTATACGTTCCATCAATAAGGCGATTCGTACGTATTACCAGGATCAGTTGGGGCGTGTTCATGGAACAGGTTTTAAGACGGATTAGACATAAAGCCACAAATCTGCTTTCATTTTATTTGGAAAGGGCCGGGGTTGTTATCGCATCATTTTTTAGCACATTGAATTGGCTTGACACTGAACGGGTTGAAAAACTAGAGACTTATATGTATTATATTATTATATCGGTTTATTTTGAGAAGAATGGTCACTGGAGGATTGTTATCCTGGCAAAGTCATGATTTTTAAACAGTATATAGCACAAATGGGCTTTCATTTTCCAAATGCAATAGTCAGCATGAATCCCAATTACGTTTTTAGTGTCAAAGTATGAACTGAAAAAGTATCCCCCTCCCCATCGCGAGAAAGAAAAAAACGCGAACAGAATAACTGCATCCGATTTAAACTCAAAGGCAATAAATGTTTGTTTTTGTGCCATGATTATTCACAGCCTAGCGGACAACATACATGGATAGCAATGATATATCACCCGTAATGTACTTTGTCAGGCGGTAAAGTGAACTGTAAGTCACAAGGTAATGTGCATCACGTCAAAATATTCCTTCCAAAAAAAAGCTCCTCCTTAACGGATTGTGAGTAATTCAATTTTCTGTTGAACTCAGAAACAGTTTTACTCATCTGAACGAATCTTTTATTCTCGTCTCGATTTTATTGTTGTGCTCCATGAATCGTTAAATCTTAGTGTCGAGAGGAGAGGTGCTCAAGACCTTGTAAGGATTCTTGCGTCACGACTATTCATGTTATCGACTCCTTTTCTCGATAATGACATACAAGCCTTGTCAATTAGTCGGAAACGACATTCTTGGACCGCCTATGTGGCTTCAACGTGTCCTGCATAGATAAAAACTGAAAAAAGAGTGCTTACATGTATACGCCCCTTTCGAATTCTTCATGCAAATGTATGTCACATAAAGATCAAAATAAAATCAAGTATATAACTGTTTTACGCTACACGTTCGTTGTAAACTCCACATTTTTTTCACATTTTTGACACATGAAATTTTCGTATCAAACATTATTCGATAGACAGGCCTTAGTGTCTTGATCAAAACGTTTCACCGATTAAAAGGTGACGATGGCAATGTCCCCTCCTTCTGTATTTCAAATTTAATTGTGTGTGTATGAGTTTGATCAGTGCTCCGTACATTCTTCACTTGAACGTGACGGTGGAGTAGAGACCAAGAAGAGAGAGTGGTTCAACTCCAGAAATTTTCTCTTACCGGTTTACTTCACAAAACAATTAACTATAAAGACACAACGGGTGGTTTGGTTAAAGCCGATTTGTTGTTTCGTCCTGTAAATATATTATGGTTTTCCACTATACCCCAGCTAAGGAAATGGTAAAACAAGTGAAATAGACTTGATAACGACGTAAAACGACGTTCTATTTATTCATATAAATGTAGTCCATTTATTTATATAAATTAAGCTATAATATCCAATGTATGTCTACGATCACGAGTAAACTGACTAATACATTCAAGAAAATATTTGCCCTGTATTGCATCCCAAAACCCGCAGCCATACCTGACTTCAATATAATTCCTTGTTTAAGCGGCATTTAAAAGCTGGGTACAAAAAAGAAGAACTTGAAAATCCGTCTTAGTCGTCATGTTTTTGTTCACTATAATTCAGGTACACATCACCATAGTTGAGGATTTGACCATTTCCGTCAGATTTTGTATAACAAAAACATGACTAAGATGGATTTTCAACTTCTGGGTATATTTATAAGCGACGTTTTCAAGACCGTTTGCAAAAAATGATTATAAATCTCAACATAATATTTTTAAATGGTAGAATAGCAATGTAATTAATTTGTTTAGAAAATAACTAAGGCTATGTTTGAATCACATGATGTAACATTAGAATGACGTTGTAACAGTTTTACTTTAGAATAACGTCATGTCAGTGTTTGATGTTATGACAATGAATAAGTATGATGTAGCAGTGTTCGGTAATTCTGCATGCATGTAAAAGTAAAAATAAAGTTACAGTGTACACAAAAATGTTTTAAACAAAAAAACAGCTCTGAGACAGACTCTAAAATATTCCAACCAGCTGGTGAGCTGATGCGTTATTTAGTTATTCGTATTTCAGACAGTCACCCATCAACTTAAACAAGATATTTTGTAAATTCTAGGAATTTCTTTTGCCGGGATTATTTTGTCAGTTATGTGCTGCAAGGTAAACATAGTATTTTAGATTAATTGATAATAATTGAATTTAAGTGTTGTTCACGCGAAATTCAGTGTTTTTGATTGGTTCATTTATTGTGTTCATACTCCAATGAACGGAAAAAAGTGTAAGCACGCCCACTAGGCCGAACCAATTGCAGTTATAAACAGCGAAATGAAGCGGTCTTCACTGCTCCTTGCTACATAATAAAATCACTCTATTATTAGATTAGTTTACTTGAATAAAAAATAACAAGCGAAAATAATATTAGAATCGGCGTTACCTTCATGTTGTGATAAATCCTGTCATTCTCAGGCATTGCGTGAGATGGTATTTAGAATTTAATTCGTGTCAAGTGAATTAGAATCTTAACCTATACTTAACTTGTTCAAATATCATTTTATTTATTTCCGATGAAAATCACATAGCTGTGCTTTGAATGCACAACCCACAAGCGTTTTTAATCTTTGCACAAAATATGATGTTAGTTATCCGAGGGGAATATAGGATAACTTGACACAACGAAGTGTGTAGAGATATTCAGTTTTCATTGATTTGTGGGGGATATATTTCAAACTAAATTTCTATGCGTCCTAGCAACGCGCATCCGAGAGCAATAAATTATGCTGACTGAAGTTTGGCACATTATATGCACATGATTGACCATAGAAAAGACATTTCTGCCAGAAGTTACAATCGAACATGTTCAGCAGGTCAACATCAAAACACGGCATGTCAACAACAATTTATTTTTCTCTAATTGTGTCTTCAAATAAATAGAACTACATAAAATCAACCGCCGCATAAACTTTCCCACTGATACTCACATGCGATAGATCAGCTGTTGCTCAGCCTCTGTAGCCTAGACTACAGTGGGCCTGATACATGTTTCCATTAGCGCGTTGTTTACATTTGTTGTTGAAGGTTTTATTTCGTCTGCAGATAGGCCTACTGTCCTTATCAAATAACTGGGTTGTTCAAACCTGGGTGCAAACTTTTGTATGAACCGCCACTTTGCACTTCGTTTTATCTTTCATAATCCAATGAACGTAAAATAAGTGCAAGTCAATCCTTAATTATTTCAAACAAACGATTGTCTTCAAGAGAATTCGAGTACTAATCCCCTTTTAAATAAGCTTAAACATTGCGTTATTTTCATAATTGAATTGAGTAACAAAAGTCACTTCTGACGTTAGTCTCAGGATATGAACTTGCACGCTAACGATAGTTTATGGGCAATTCAGCGAGAGATAAACCTTATGCTTAATTCTAAATGTATAAGGAGGCAAGCAAAATTGTCTTTGTCTACATTTACACAAATATAAAGCCAGTGTGATTACTCGTTACACAAATATATATACAAATATTTTTTTATAACGAATAATCACACTGGCACAGGGATAGCGACTAATTAAAGCCGATAAATAATGTCATGTTCTAGATAAACTCTCAGAGACAAGTTTCTATATAAACCTGAAAATGAAAGTGGTTAATGACGTTTGGCGGGAAATGCCCATCATATTATGTGTTTGTGGGATGGGTCTAGTGTCATGCGCCTTTGGGGTACAAACCGACTACTAGTGTGTGAACACAAATTTTCCCCATCTCAAACTTACAAAAAGGCTTAGACTGTTCAGTTAACTTAAAGATTAATTTAATTACTTCAACGCTGACGGACACCCAGTAAATGGGATTCTCCTTTGAACACTCATGGACACTTCAGAGTTATGTGGGCCGCTAATCTGACCAATGTATTGTGTCTATACGGCCCAAACTTCGGTTTCAGTTGATCAAATGATTATCCTGTTGTTTTTTTTTTTGTTACGCCACAAAATGTCTCGTATGATTTAACGTCGTCAAAGGTTTAAAGTTAGCAGATGTTCGATGAAGCGGTCGCTGATGGTATTTGTGGTTAGATACGTTTGCACATCCTAAAAGCTGAATCCTATCCAATATTTGATAAAATGCCTTTCGGGTTTCATTGGAATGAAAAAAATGAATACAAATGAATTCTTTTGTTTCCCATATAATATATATTTTTTTGTATAAATGTAGAAATACAATATATATTTTTTTCTAAAATGTAGAGAAAAATATATAAAAGTATATATATATTTTTATATATAAAAATCGAAAAGAGTCCTGATGCTAAAGTTGTAAAAACATGGAATCATGGTGTTACTTTGTCGTAATAGTGTTTCATTAGGGCATTTGAATTTAAGCCTAGTTTATTTTTTGACAAAAGCTGACAAGATGGTATACAATGGCAAATAGAACTGGTTAATTTTGAGAAATGTACTGAATTCGATTTTTTTTATCGGAAATTGGTTTCATTTCTATTTCGTTACGATGCAGTATTCTTGTTTTGATAATCCAGTAGAATTGAATAACATAGGAACAAACGGAAATTACGAGTACCACTTGAACGGTTGTGGGAGAAAAAACCACCAGTCATTTGAGATAAGACTATATTCAATAGCTGGAGTAAATAAAATAATAAAAGACAAAACAAACAATAAAAAGACTAGAAAACCGAAAACAAAACATGTGCGAACGTTAACTGTATGTTGAGATTTTTTTTTATATTTTTGTTGGAAAGATTGATTTTATGTATAAAATAAATATTGAATGACAGTATTTTATTCCATTAGGTGTTTTATGGAGAAATTGTCTCGTATCATGACACAGAAAGAAAAACAAGTACATGTCCGATGGTATTCGCAAGTGTAGGTGTAGTGTAATCAACGATGGAGTTATCTTAAAAAATAGCTTCCCGCTTGATTTTTTGCTTGGTACTGCATGGTTTAATAGTTCAAATGGCGTATGGATTTGAGCTTCCATATTTTCTCTCATCATGGCTTAAGCGTCAGTCACACATTCAGGATTTTAACTGCCGTCCTTGATATGACCATTCCCGATTAAAATTTGCGATCCGACAGAGATCAGACAGTGAACCGACGCTGACGGAAGACATCCGTTAGAAAACCATTTCAGGTGGTAGGCCAGTCCTATAAAAGAATATACAATTTTCTCCATATCATGCCCGTTCCACAGGACACCGTTCAGACAACACAGGACATTGTTACGGGTTTGATCTGATACAGCAGAATCTGTCACGACATGGTCACGATTGTAATCCGACTAGACAAAGTCGGATGAGTTTTCAGAATGTTACGGGACGCAACTAACTGTCGGGAGTGATTGGCCGCACTCTCCGGACCATTCCCGACCCGTAGGACTCTGTTACGAACGTTTACGACCGCGTTCAGACAATGATAGGACATTCCAGATCATTGAGGATAGTAATCCGACTCTTTCACTTTCCGTGTCGTAGCGCTGTCTGATCTCAAACGGGAGCCATAATCGACACTGTGTGAACGCTGCATTACTTGATGGTGTGTTTGAACGCAAACCAATAAACGAAAGTCTATGTTATTTTTTCACGTCTGCATTAACCTCAAAGTTTGGCACAAATTAAAAAAGAAAAGAAAATTATTATCTTCATTTAGTGGCATATGGAAGTTGAGACACTTATACACTTTTTTTTAGAGTAACGTCTCTTTTATTTGGCTACAAAAACGGCCTTAGCATGCAGCTCGAAACGTTGCATCGGATATAAACAATAAGTTGTTAGCCATTAAGTCTAACGTTACTCTAAAAGAAAGAATTATGTATATAAACCATTTTCACAGTTAACTGTAACCGAGAGCGAATTGATGTCCCATCCGTTCTAACATTATATATTATGTTTCATCTGCGATACCAATACGGTTTACCTATAGAATCCCCTTAGAAGATAACGGTTTTTTTTTATTTGTTTATTCGGTCAGGAACTTAAATTATCTGTGCTGACAGTTCAGAATACTTAGTATAACTGAGCTATATCTGTTCTGCGAGAATTTCATTGTAGCCCGCTAGACAATGTTCTCCTTTGTTCTTACTCCCCTAGGGAAATACAAACACACTGAATGTAAGGAAATGTGGATACCAAAACCATCACCACTACAGAACTGTAAACTGATATATAAAATATGGAGACTGAAGACTTCTTATCAGTTCTGTGGCAAATAGGGTAATCCTTAATCAGATATCGTATGACTGCGAATCTACAGTAGGTGGAACTTTAAACAAAATCTAGTACCCAGGGAAATGTCTCCTTCATGGACTCGACTTGCTCATTCGATTATATTCACAGCTTTCGGGACTTTCTTGGTAGCTGAGGCTTGTTTGTACGTGACATGATTTATTGATCGACTGTTTTTTTTATTAACAAGCTAACCCCAAAAAACAAAACAAAAGTAGCTATTAAAAAAAACAAGAATGGTAGGGACATGTTATTATCTAATGTTTTTCGTTTAACTGGGTATAAATTAACTTATCTTTTTTATCATAGCTATATGATTTATATTATAACACAAAATAACATAATGTTGTTATAAGAACAATATAAAACCATAAATGATTAACTTGAAAATTATTAGATAAGTGTTTCCGTTTCACTAACAGATGCCATGTAAAACAGCTGAGTTTTGTTTATGTCTCCATCTAAATTCACAAAATGGAAGTCCATTAAATTGACCGAATGGAATTTACTAATTAATAGCAGCAGACGAAACAAATCACTTTGCCAAAGAGAAGGTCTTTATCAAGTGACTTTTTTTCTATACACATCACCAGAACCTCTAAGGTTGCAAATTCTAAGAAAACTGAAGTTTTGCTCTCTGCAAATCGATTTTATTATGGTAGAAAAGACATTTAAGATATAATAACAAACACCCCTTGTTTTTGTATCAGGCTTCGAAATATAATGCTGAGAAACAGACATTTGTTTAAGTCGTTTACATGTGTTTTATGAAAGATTTAGGCCGTAAAGAACGCATGTTACCAGTAAATGAAGAAGCAGTCATCAACCTCAAATAGTTTTTTTTTTCTCATAGCAAAACCCAACCATTTACATAACGTATATTATATAATACAGAAAAGCAAGCCACATGTTACCGTTTCATTCTAGTATAATCTAACTTTCAATTTACTACAAAGAAATTCCAGTAAAAGTTTACAAAGCACTGTCAATTTAACCAAAGCTGAAGAAAGGTGCTCGTAAGGTTTGTAAAGGCTTTTCCTAAAAACCAAACATGAAAACAGTTAATATTTACCACAGTTATAATCCTTAGATTGTTAATATTGATGTTGATTAAATCGTCCAGATTAAATAATTTGTTCAAATGAGAGGTTGCCTAGTTTGTCGGATAACTTAAGGATATGACACTATTAAAACATGGTTGCGTTTCAGTCCAACAGATATAGAAAACCATCCTCATCGACACTGGTCACAGACAATGAAGCCACAGGAGAAGGACTCCACAACTATTCCCGTTTTGATTCCCTCAGTTCAGAAAGCACCTGGGCACAGAAAGCTGCTGCCAACCTTTCACGTGGCCAAGCAGTGGGTTTTTTGGCAATTTCAGACAATCATACGGTTTACATACATGCTTGCAATTTGTCAGGACTGTCCCGATAAACCTGTAATGTCGTGAGCTAGTTTTGACTTATTATCGATTTTAACACGTTCTTTGCAGAAAAATCAACAAAAAAAAATGTAACCGATTCTAAACGATCCAATTCCGTTGAAATTGAGCCAAAAATCTTTTCATCTACATTAAAATATATGTGTCACATTATGTAAGATGGATAGCATATCGTCATCCCTGTAATATTCAGTACAACAGTAAAATGTCCAGTCAGCAAAGTTTCTCTCCTAAGGAATAAATGCAAATATTTCCTGATGGGCGGAACATTTTTATACACCGAACGCATTTTGTTTGGGAAAGTGCAGGTAGAATCAGATTATTTTTTTGTACATCTAAGCGTTAATCTTTTAAGTAAATTGTTTATCTCTTTACCGAACACGAACAGTTCGATGGCGAGGTTGCTTATTTCTACATTCAGTGTTTAACGTATCTTAAAGGTTAAGGTTATTTGGTGCCTTATTCAAGGCAGACCTCGATGTGTTACTATAATGTCATAATATGCCGTGTTATTAATAATAATGTGTATAATTATTAATTTCGTAAGTGGATCTGTGACATTGATACATTGAAATTAAAACCAAACTACTTCTTTTTTTAGTTTCAGGATACAGCAATTAGATTGAATGTTCATCAGCATTTCATTAACAAAGGATGTTCATAAATAAAGAAAACTATTAACCACAGGATGTGTATAGCGCCAAAATAAATGAGACAGACAAGCTAGTATTCAACGAGCACTTGATCACTGAAACAGAGATAGTTTTTTTCTACCGGCGCCATTTCAATTCGCCTGCTGTAAATCAACGTGAATTTCCTTGACTCCTTCAAACTTTCAAACTCCTTCAGATATGATAAACTGTCACTTTAGATGATGCTATTTATAAAGATTGATAAGCCACTTCGATAAGATAAAGACAACTATCTTTATAGCTACAATAAAACACAATATAGCACAAAATGTTAGATAGCGTTAAATGTCTTGTAATGCCATCCCGACACATCTTAATAGTGCCGACATTACATGCTTTTAACAACAAAATAAAATTGAGGCCGCTCGATCTAAACTGAACTGCTTTAGCGTTATGTTCTTTCGGAAAGTATTTGCATCCCTCTATGTATTCCACACAAAACAGTTATACATAATTTATGGAACGCAAAGTCGTTAAATAGATGAAATACTCTGAGTAAGATGTTCAACAGCAATGAAATAATTAACAAAAACGACGAAAAGGTAGACGTACGCTGTGTCAACGCGTTAATCTCGATAAAGTCGTCTGTATCTTGAAACAAAAATGTATCTTCTCTCCCTAAAAATGTTCCTTGGTCATAGTTTATTGATCTAGAATTCAACAGTAAACTAAAATCAACTGTTAACATTTTGAATATTGTTTTGTCAGATGGTCAGATTGGGTCAGATTGGGAAAACATACGTCTGTCTTTTGAAACAAAGGGTGTGTCAGGTGTAGACCTACGTTATCAAAGTGGCCACAAATAAGTATCAAAGACGATTTGGTAATTATATAATTGTATTGTGGCGATACTTAACAAATGGTTCAAGCAAAGAAGATTTGGTTAAGCGAAAGCAGATGCAGGAAACAGTTAGACTGTATCCATTGGTTAAAAGAACGCTTGACCACAATATGGTATTGATTTAACTGTTACTGGTATCTTGATATTATTTTTCTACATTGAAAGCGAACTCCTATGTTCCTTCCCAGTGGTGTCGTGCGAGTGGATACCAAGTGTGTAAAGTATTTATATAACAATTGTGAGGATCAATCGGTCAACCACTATGTATTGGAAAGGGTATTGACAGTTACAAGGTAAAGATTTATATGGTACTTTAAAGCTCTTTCGTATAGATATTTACAAAGCTGTTTATTCACTATCAATATCAATGTAAACCACTCTCGAGATGTTCATTTCCGGGATTGATAAACGGTTCTAGGGCCGAGCTGTATCCTCGAAGTAGAGGAAATTGAAGGGTGAGGTTGACCATCTTCTCTATTAGTTGATGTCAATCCTATCTTCAAGTTATTGATTATCATGACGCTGTCGAAGCGTATGTTCTCTAATCTTAATGTTTATACATTTTGTGAAGTGAAATTTCATTATGGCGCCAATGTGGAGATGATAATAATAATCTCATAAGAACTGTTTTATTAATGAACAAACAAATTAACCTGGTTCTCTGGACAGTATTATTTTAGACTGACGTTGCGATGTTTACCAAAACACCT
>JAVFBZ010170728.1:0-14013 GCA_032466195.1 Katharina tunicata | reverse complement strand
ATACTTCAGGCAAGTAACACCTTAAAGAGTTAAAAACTTTCACAAATAAAAAACGTTGTTGAGACAAAGAATAGAAAAGACTTGCCATTGACAAAGACGTTGCAAGCAGGGTACACGGTCTCAAAAGTTCTAATTGTTTTTTTCAAAGATCGCGATAGGGACCCAGCGGTCTCAATCGTTCTAACTGTTTTTTTGGCTAAGACCTCGATAGGGACCCAATTAGAACGTATTATACGGTCTCAATCGCTCTAACTGTTTTTTTTTTATAAGACAGCGATAGGGACCCAATTTATTGATACTTTAAGGAAGGCTCCAGTGAAAAGTCGAGGACGCTCGGATGTTGTTGTTGTCCTGATCTCTTTTGAAATAACCCCGTCATAATATTTGTTTCTATGTAAATACAAATTATAGTTTTATAAAACAAGAACTCAATACCAGAAAATGTCCTTTGTTATTGAGTTTGTGAACAATAGGACATAGGAAATAACAATATATAACCTAACGTCACACATCAATTAACGCCACACGATCACAATCATATAATACACTTATTGCTGCTTTCGTGTACATTATTGTAAATTCGTCCGATTTTGTATCCCGTTGGTTATTAGTATAGGCTACATAATATGTGTACATTACGAAAGAAATACCATTTACACACTCAGTGAGTAGCATTCTGCAAATCAAATACATAAAAAGCTTAGTAAATACCACAATTTACACATTAATGTAAACAGATAAAGTAGGTTTTACTATACATTTCTAGCTTATTTAGCTAACATAGTTTGAGGAGGCAGCGTCAAAAACTAACCGAGACATTAAGACCCGTTTCATAGTCAGGGAAACTAACAGAATTGGAGGTTGGAGGAATTTATTTTTCTGCACAGAATGGCAACTACTGCATGAGTTTACAATAGAATTATATTTGTGTGTTGACAATTATCAGGTGTTATCATGGTATTACCAGGTGTGTGAATTAAAACGTTTTCCAAGGATTAATGTGTAAAATTTAAAAATAGCATAGCCAAAACGATACAGACAGCCGGTATGAACACCTCCATATTGATAAACGGTACTCCTGTGATCTCAGAACAGAGCACTGCCATACAGGTGTATTCCACGTTTTTGTTTTTATGTACGTTTCTTACTTCTTTAGTTATCTCTGGTTCTATTATTTTCTCAGATTTCCACAAACTTTACAGATACACTGGAGCCATTCACTACGTCTCTCACAATTTCGTTGGTATCGCTCTGATGGTCATTAGTTACGCTGGCCAAGGTGAGACCGGGTCGTGTAAAACTGGACAGATTATTCAAGTCTGCAGCCTTGCGTGGACCTCAGTCACATGGTTAACTCAGTATGCCCATATGTGGCTGCCAATTGAATATCCTTTTGCTGAACCGGCTCGTTTTGTTAAGGCCACAATCCTCGGTTTGCTCGGCTATTTTATCATTCTCACCACTATATTTTTAGGAGTGTTTCTTGGTTTACCCTTAGAAAATCCAGACGGACTATCATCGATAGATATATTGGCGTATTTTGTGGATTTTGGCGTCTTACTTCCTGTGCTTTTATGTAGTAACTTCATATTCTACAGAATAAACGTGATTACTTTGTCTCACAGGAGGCAAATCACGGCACTTAACCTGGAGCGGGAAACAAGATCTACACCATACCGCCAGTCAGATTCAATTCAAATGTGTATCTCAAGCGCCGTGACTTTCGTTATACAATTAGCCTTCAACAGCACAATTGTCATACTTAACCACAACGTTATAGCGCCGTGCTCGTGGCAACATAGCGTTATCCTTTCTGTTATTTGTATTTTAGATATAGCGTCGCTGTTTTCTTTATATGCCCATAAGATTATGAGGAGAGGATTCCGTGTGATGTATCAACGATGTATTCGATGTTGCAATGGTCGCCTATAAAACATTGCATAGAAACCAGAAGACATGGCAGGCAAGCCAAATTGGATGTGAAATACAGGAACCAAAATCATATTTCTGTGAATTTGTATTAAACAAACACTGGCAGTCAGAGTGCTGTAGGCCTATACCCGGAATAGTTAAAAACCCTGACAAGGGAAGCGGGTCCAAATACCATTCAGGTGAACACTTTTTGGACTCTTTTTGCCACGTCATTTTAAATATACATTCACAAAGGAATAATAACGTATAATTATTTTTTTGTTATTTTAAAGTCCGATGCAAACATGTTTCTGTATTTCTAGCACCATTTGAGCACGCACGTTTATATTAGTAAAATTCAAAATCTTGTTGTTAAATGTCAAAATAATCCCGATACGCCAAATTTATGATTATAACTCAATTTGTGAAAAATTTTGTATAAAAAAACAAATACAAATTATAATCAGGTTGCAATTTTTGACCCAATAATCTTTGGTCTATGGTTATTACTCTATATGTCCTTAGCTCGTGAACGTAAGAAACACTGTTGTTTCTTTCTAATTCTATCCTCACCCTTTGTTATAAGCTAATGAGTAAGGATATTTGTAAAACCGACATCGGGAGCAAAATGGGGGGAAATTGTCACATTGAATTGTCATAATGCCTAATAATGGTATCCAAATGAGTCTTAATGTGTTATCTGTTGCAAAATATTGGACGAATACAGTGAAGTCATATAAATGTGAGCATTAACATAATTTAAGTGTAATTGGCGACAAGGAAACGATGTTCTGTGACTACAGGTAGGTTCAAAACATGTAATTATATACAGTGCGTGTTATTTAATGTACCATGTTATGACTGGTTTAGAAATGGTTAGAAAAATTTAAAAACGGATTTATAAAATTTGTCTGTTGTGAGCTAAGTCAATAGAAGTGTTTGTTATAAAATACATACACAAAACATACAAAAGCTTTGGACCGAAGTCAACATTTTTTAAATTTATAACTGTATCTACTAAACCCTTAAATTAATGTTTCAAAGATCAAAAGACTTTGTTGACTGTTTATGTTCTACTCAAATATATCATCGGGAGTTTTATTCTAATTAACAATTCTGGTAATTGTTAATCTACCCCGCCCCTTCCCCGATCATGTTTTGTTGGAAAGATGATGTCCCTCAAGTGCCATGTGTGACAGATCGAAAAGCTATGCTGTAAGTCAGAGTGTCTACTCCCAATGATACTGTGATCGGTGTGTATGACGATGGTTAGTGTCATCAATTTGGATGTATCTCATATAACAGTACAAAGGTGCAAAAAAACAAAGCAAAGTCGATCACTCAAATAGAGGTATACTACCTACTTACTCCAGTTATTATACTTGGAAAACGTTCCACGCAACAGATGGCGACCCTAAAAATCTTCTGGATACTGGTTGGGCGATTTGAAAACCCATCCAAAAATAAATAATCACAGTCAGAAACACACGTTTTTAGAAATATATTAACACGCCTAAAGATTTAAAACGACATATTTAAGACTAAAAATACTTTTTGTTTTACGAAGTTGATCTGGGCAGAGCTATTTACAACAATGTTATTAACTAGAAACTAAGACCCCGTTGAGGTTTTAGTGTACTACGCAATAAACGTTTTCATATATTAAGGAAGCAAATATTATTTTGTTTTCCTGAAAGAAAATGTATTTCTCCTAGCTGTCATTTCGTTTTCCTGCGTAAAGTTTTAACAAGTGGGGGATTAAATAACCCGCCAAATATGCCCAGATACGATGGCGATTCTGCAAGCAAACAGCCATGCGATGATAATCACTGGACGACGTCAAGTTCTTATCCTAGCTTGCTTTATTGTTTTTTACTTCAACGTTTTAAGCTCAATTTTACGCACTATTTGAAATTAAGTCCAATAGAGCTTTGCTAATCGCCAGTGTACACAGAGAAATAGGATAAACTTAGGATACGCTAATGGATATTAGTTCTTCTAAATGTTAGCCCTCGGGCTTTGGACGGTAGGTTTCGGGTTTACATACATGCTGTTATATTATTAACCACAACATTTTATTCTGGAAAGCAAAACACTTCCAAATTTGGGTTTAAATAATAGCTTCGCTGTTTACTGTAAGCATAAAGCCCTGTTATATAAGTGAAATACCGTTGTAGCTTACACGGCGTCAAACATCAGTCAGTCGATCATCCAATCTTTGTAGCCTAATGTGGTATTTTAGTCAACATAGCACGTTCATTGATCTGTAACACTTTTATATCACGAGCTAAGAATCTTTTTGCTAATATATGATATCTAAAGTCCATCAAATGGAAGTATACGCAACTCCAATGTATATAATACTCAAGGGATTGACATGGGGCCCAGCAGACTATAACGGAGAACGGAAAATAGAACATTAGGAAAGCAAAAGACCAGTGCACGTATCGAAATTTCGTTTTTGATTGCGCAAAGTGGAACTGTTCAATTTTGTACCAAAACGTCGATATAATTCCCTATACTTATGTATTAATACACTGTTTCTAAACAAACACTACTTTCATTTAAACTAATAGTTAGCATGTTTTACATTTCTGATAAACGCTCGTTTGCTCGGCACACTCAAATAAGAAATCTGAAAAAAATAATCTAGCGATCCGAAAGATTGTGATGATGTCGCTAGCTCGAATTTTAACATAGGGCAATCTTACTTTGGCAATGGATTACCCAGCACTCCGCATTAAACATAAAAGGCAATTAAAGGCCTGACATGCATTCAACGTCGCTATTACTTGCTGACCCTAATGCAGCGTCAAAGATGTAAAACTTTGTCACAGTTTGCTAGTTAGTAAGCTTCATTCTGTTAACCAGCTTATCGCTGCCTCGGTGGTTCCTCTTGTTCTTTCGCTTGTGGGCGTTTGTTCTCGATTAACGTCCGATAATGGACAAAAGTTCCTAAAAGCCTTGTATAAAGGTCTTCTTTACCTAAGACGTGTTTCGCTATAGATTATACCCCAACACACTGTTAGAGAACAAAAGTAACCCCTTTATTGAGCTCATTTTCACCATCAGTACATTGTTTAAAATTGCACTTTATTAGACTTAAGTATTAAGCCGAAGACACAACAACAGCAACAATAACAACGAAGGACCTATATAAGATCAATGCCCATGGCACACATTCGATTACAGCACATTCAATAATTTTAAAGTGAGATGATATCATTTACGATCAGAATGGCTAACCTAGTTTGATGAAGTGTACCCAGATGTAACATGGATTTGGACTTCTGGTTAAGCCGTACCGATAACGGACAAGAATACATCTCCGATCCTCCGAAAATCGATTTAAATCTGGTAAGCTTTCTGATTGAATAAAACCGTTGATAATAGTATGTGATTCTCGTTTCGTCAAGTTGATTTCAGTCCTTGCCGAAAACAGATAAATCCTTTCTTACGGTCGAACAAAGCTGGTCAACGTCATGCCCGAATATTTATGTAGCTTTTAATCTCGGTGCATTTCTAATTATTTGACTCAACTGGAGCAAACAATATATTCGTTCCAAGAGGTGATTCATTAAACCAGGCGAGTCCACGAAGTATAATATGACAATTACTTACACGTATAGAACAACATTGTAAACCACGTTTGGCGTATTTTAGAAAGTCCTTTCACTACAAACCTCTTAGCAAAAGCAGCAGCCGTATTACATGCTATCAGTGTATATAGACACAGAACCACAATGCTATAATCCCACTCACACCGTGCTAGAAACTTGTGATTCAGCAGAATGGTCATCCCGTGCAAAATAACTTGATTCAAAGTCAGCAATATGAGAACTATAAAGCTACGGATAAAATCCTGTTTGTCACGAAAAAATTAGCTGTAATTTGAGACTTCATGTTGAACAGCTATACGTTTTCTTTGACAGGCACTGATAATGGTAATCCTACAGCATACAGTCAATGAAGACACGACGGAGGGCAAGATCACACCAAAGTCGACGACATACGTCAATACTTTTATTGACGTTAGAGACTGGGTGTTTTGTAAAGGAAACGAAAGAGTAACACCCAAGAATATTACAATGAGAATCTGAAAGCATATTGCCAGACCACAAATAACGTTTGTAATAGGAGATTGAAGATAAGGTCGCTAAAGTGGCAACAAACAATTGACACA
Source organism: Katharina tunicata (assembly GCA_032466195.1). NCBI lineage: Eukaryota > Metazoa > Mollusca > Polyplacophora > Chitonida > Mopaliidae > Katharina > Katharina tunicata. The sequence goes on along the minus strand of JAVFBZ010170728.1, from coordinate 7,919 downwards.
GTGAATGGACTCAACATAAGACTTTTGTATGGATGATAACTTTTTGTTTAAAAGTGAATGGACGCAGACGATACATACCAGGACAAAGGTCATGTTAGCATGATTTGTCCAATTTTACACCTAACAGGTTAGCATGATTTGTCCAATTCTACACCTAACAGCTTACTACTAGTATGTAAAACGCGGAAATACCGATTGTTACAGCTGATAGAATAAGAGTTATGGCTGTACATTTGACCTTTTTGTGGTACTGTGGGAATAACATAGCTCCAGATAATACGAAACTTATAGAGACCAAACATATGACTACACCGACATTCAGACCTAATAGAACGGTGTCCAATTTGGGCGAAGGTCAAGTGATGTTACAATGAAGTTCGGCGGTGAAATTCTCCATGTTGGTATTTCATAAAGAAGGTGAGTAAAACCTGGCGCTGATTTTTGTCTAGACAATAAGTTGGCAGAATACTGGTTGTCATCTCGACACAAAACTGCTGGACGTGCCACTGGTGTTATGGTCCTATATTCTCTGTCTTGCCGATATTCAGGAAAGTCCAAATCTTAGTTTTCACTGTTTGTCGAAGATTTTTCCAATATGAAGATACTATTCGGATCCACACAACTTTTGATGATGCCAACAAAGAATACCAATTACTGTATCTCCGGTATCAGTTAAGACTAGTTGAGAATGATGGAGCATATTACAATCATTCTGTAAATAGTTGGCGTAACAAAGATTAATTCGGCGCTCCATTTAAATCAATGGTACACGACTTGTAGGGTTAGGTAGGTAACGTTTGTGTCACTGTTTAGATATTTTACAGAAGACTGTGATCCTATATTCAGTTCTGGCGAATCAATAACTCTTTTTATGCAGGCAACTAGTGCATAAAATAAACATATAATAAAGCTTGATAATGCTAGACGTTAGTTATGTGGAAATATAAGTGGTCGATATATAGCATATAAAGCAATTATGGTAATTACATTATCTCCTTATGTTCCAATGCTTTTGTAATTAATGATAAAACGCAAAGATAATGACAATAACTATAAACGAAAATCGTTTAAGAGGAATATATGGCTATTATAGCCTGGTCGCAAATGTTTATTGATGTTTTATTGAGCTGTTATCAAGAGGAAAAAGATTACTATATAAATGTAACATAAAGTCAATAAACCTGTTCCCAAGCTTCATAAAACAGGCCTCAAATTGTTTAATAAATATGTTTTGATTTATAGTTGATCAATATAGTTTTGATTGAGATGAATACTTGTGTTCTTATTCGGAATGATACCATAATACTACATTTATTTATTGTTCTCCAGTGATTGCTATATTCAGAGAAACAGACAGTAAATCACCACTTAACCTTCTCCAGTTAAACAAAATACCACACTTGGTTAAATTTATCCAAAGAAATGCAATGGGGTATAATATTGATTCGGTCTGAACAATTGACAAGACGCCATGGATGATGTTTGGGAAATAAATAGCCTTGCCGAACAAGGAGACTCATTTCATTGGGTTTTTAGATTTACATTCCAACTTTTCCTCCCTGTCAGAGCGCACTTTCTGATTTGTAAGGGGGGGCAGGAGGGGGTCATCTCCTGACGGATTCTGATTCTCGGTCCTGGGGATAGTTTCACAAAGCCTTCGCAAATTTACGCACACTCTGTTACTATGACCCCCACTGTTGAAGGTATTGTGTGGTCACGACAACTGAGAGTTCCAAACGTCGCAAAGGCTTTGTGAAACTGGCCCCTGATCTATATAGTACATCCGTACTTGTTTTTTATAGCCCGTAGATGGCACTTACAACGGACATTTTTGGTAAACAGAAAATTATATGAATAACGAATTCTTGTTTGTTTATTTAGTTACAGTTTTTCACCGTTTTGGGGTTTATTTGCCTCATATCACGAAGAACGCAACACCCAGGAATATTACAAAGAGAACCAGAAGGCCTACCAGACCACAAAAAACGCGTGTCATTGTAACAGTCGATTGGAGATAAGGTCTTTTAAGAGGCAGCGGTTGGGTGGGAGCCTTCAGTGCCCTGGTGCTGCCTAGAAAGCCGATTTGTTGTGGTGTCCAGCGCTTGTCTTGTAACTTTATCGAGACGTATTCTATATTGCCAGCATCGTTTAGGGTTCCACCCCCGGTTGTGTTGAGCGCCGTTATATGAGTGCAATAAACTTAAATACGGAGTAGAACCCTAATCAAATATACAAATTCAAGAGGCAGCGATATTGATATAGACGATACATACCAGGCCAGAGACAATGCCAGCGTGATTTATCCAATTCTACACATAACAGTTTTACTGAACGATAATTCGGTAACAGCATCATATGATCAACTGAAAAAAGGTCTTCTAGTAGTTGTGTTCTCATTCTTTTATCACCATGATTTCCTTACATGACAAAAAATGATACAAAAACATTGAACTAAACTCATTCCTCTGATTAGTCTCTACCAAATAATATTTTTATCGAACAGTCTTTTTGGTATTCATGAAACTCCCAATGTTTAGCTTCTCTGTTTATCTAAGACTTTACCAATATGAAGATCTTCTTCGGTTCCTTACTACAGATTATATAATACGAATAAATGTTACAGGGTACTAAAATTTCCGGTATTAGTTTAACAAATTTATAATGATTGATTCAAGTTACCAATGGAACCTTTTCTATTTGAAGAGCTGTTCAGCTACTTAATTTGTTATTGTACCAAAGGACAATTGCATTCTTCTTTCGCCTAAAGGGTGTAAGGCTTGAACTGGAAGACAACACTCGTGTTAATGTGGTTATAGCTGATGTTGGTGAGCCTATGGTAGAGCGGTTTCTTTTTGTTGTTCGAAAATAAGATTTGGGTTTAAAATCGGGGATATAGTATCTAAGTAAACTTATGTATGTACGAGTTCTCTGATACATGAATGTATCCATAGTGATGCTCATCTACACCCCGCCACATCACAAGAAACCCTCTTTTCATAAATTTATGAGCACACAATGAAAAAAGAGATGATTTATGCAAAATGCATATGACAGAGAGTACAGCGCTGTGTTTCCATGTCCAAGGCGTTATGCGGTTGTGGCTTAGAAATAACAACGAGACTGTTGTAGGCCAGTTGTCAGAACCACAAAACATGCCAGGGAAGCCAAACCAAGAGATTTAGTCACCCGAGAAGGCTACGGATAGTCGACTGGCAGCTACGAAGTAACGTAGTGGATAAATGCAGAACTTGAGTTCCACGCCAGACTCCATGATTGAATAATTTGTCCAGCTTAACAAAGATAAGGGTCACTTTGGCCAGCGTATGCGATGACCATCAGCGAGATACCGATAAAGCTCCCTTAGACGAAGAGATTTGCTGAAGTGTATTGAGGGCATCGGCTAAATTCGGAGAAAATAATGAACCCAGTCATCACGAGAGAGGTGTTACAAGGTACCTACAAGCATCAGTGAACAGTATACGCGTATTGCCATGTCCGTTACTGACAAGTCTGGGCTATTACCCATCAGTATAGTGGCGTTCATCTCAGCAGAAAGGTTATATTTTCTCTTCGATAGGTTTTGTATTTGATGGGTCACTGTGTTATTGCACAATTCCGGTTCGTGTTCACCATGAGTAGGTTAGTAATTATTTGATGGAAGTGCGTGTTTATTATTTTAATGACCAGGTAACTTGGCTTATGTCTATAGCGTTTAGTGACCGATCTGTGTGTTTGCCAACCTCTTAACGAACTTTGTGTTTCTGAAAGGTTGTCTTTGCTAAGAGAGCTCTTGTCAATTGATTTTCCGAATGCAGTGAGAATCCCTTCCAGTAGAACAGTTATCATCAAATTGATACACTTTATCGTGAAAGGTCTGTCAAAATGTGTGTATTTAAGACAATGATAGGTTAAGTAATGGTACCCTAAATCCTCAACAAATTCAACCTTCAGAGCATAAGTTTTAAGTTATTTATTGTATTTATCAAAGAGAATTTGCAACTAAAACTTATATTTTCCAGTTGCTTCAAGTGTGAAGTTAATAAAAAATAAGATTGTTTTTTCTAAACTTCTAAGTCTTTGCATAACAAGTTGATTGTTAAGTGGTAACGGAGTTCAGTTGAGTATTTAGGGTTATTAAATAATGTGTGGTATCGGTGCTTAAAATTAGGAATCATAGCGTACTCAACTAATCCTGATCAGCATTTCAATCTTATCTCCTGAACAAAGTGAAGTCTTCTCGAAATTCAAACCACAATGAAGTGATAATATATAGTTTTATATGACTTTTTTCAATAGTCACAACATGTCTGAAAAGCTCAGACGACTTACCGGTATGTAGCAAAATTTAAATCGTACAAATATCAAAGAATAGGCCTAAACTATGGTGCCATGCCCAAAGCATGATGGCGTGTAGGCTGTGTAGCATCATTAACATTGTATATGTGAAGGAATAGGCTTTCACTATTGAACTGTTGCCATACTCTATAATGAGGAACTTGTCAATGGGATTTCCAAAGTAGCAAGGATGCAACACAATTTCACGCTAACCTTCGTGTGACGATCATATCGCTTAAAAACGTTTGATGAATTTGAATCCTAACCAAACTATACTGGTTAAATTAGTTCACGGACAGCATAATAAAGGACACTAGTTCCAGAAAACATGTCTGAAATTGCCGTAGATTACCTTATTTTATGTCTCGTACTTTTCAGCGGTGCTCTGCAATGTTTAAGTAAAAATAGAGAATGACCTGTCATTCCCGTACCAGAAACACAAAAACCTTGCACAATTCGGGATTAACTGTAATTCGCAAGGAAGCGAATACCTTGTATTTCTCCACAGAGCCATTATCGGATGGAGGTTTGCTGACTTATAAAGTATGTTATTTTACCTTCAGGGACTAAAAGGCCGATGAAGTGCGGAAAACGCCTGAGGTGGGCATTTTGCACCCTGTGGTCAGTTGGTTTTGCTTTTGGTTATTTATTTTTAAGGCCATTATTTATCGACGTATTCTGGTTTTCTGTCTTTTCCCCGATACTTCTGAAGATTGACATTCGTCATCAGATATCCCAAGAGCATTTGTATGGAAGCCGGTTACGGCCACACTAATACAACCTAGTTAGACGGTGAGGTGATGCGCAAAGTTGCAAAGCGATGCTCGAAGTTGCGAATCGATGTTGTGTAGTTGTGGAGCGACATTCGGTCACATACATATAAATAAACTCTAATTCTACATATGTTTAAAGAACTGTCACTAGTACACTAAAAGTATTAGTCATAGAATGGCTTCCCATAAAATAGTACTGCCATAATTTGTAACGCTCTTGGCTCTATATTATCAAAGTCGTAGATTTAGGATGAAGTTACTTTATACGTTATCTCGAGAGGTGGTTCGATATGTTGGGGATTCTTATTTCTGAGCAGAACCGAAGAAAATGTGCAATAAACTTTCTAAGATATCATTTAACATCTGCCTCAAGTGTAGAAAAAACACATAGCGTTCCTCTCCACCAACTTCTCCTCGACCATCGGGTTACAGTCATTCTGGCCTTGCGCAATGAACCTGTTGTGTGTTTGTTTAACTAATGTCGCTGCGTTCTGAAACAAATACCTGCGAGTTCACTAAAGCCACAGAAGAGACATGTTAATACATTTTGAGCAAATGTCAATAAATTAACGTTAAAAATGAGAACTTGAAGTTACGACGTAATGATAAAAATGAATCAGTTATTGAATATGTTATTCATAATTTGGTAATTGTTCAGCGCAGTGCAATTGCTGGCCTAATCGCCGTAGAGTGCATGCGGCTATGGCCGGTATACATTTTCATATTAAGAGTCCAGTCATACACATGCACACGGTCAATATGAAATATATATTATCTGTACATAAAACACGATTGGTGATATATGGTGGCAAAAAGAATAAGTTGGATATTTCGAACTTCTAGTAAAACATTTGAAGAAAAAAAACCTTTGTCTTTATGATGACAATGAAACTAATATCATTGTTGAAAATAGCTAGGATCTGTTAGCCGCGCTATGTCGCTTTCAGGACTTTTGTGGCCTGGGATGCCCTTGGATGTTCGCCCATTAGAAAAGTATACAGTTCCTTTTTATTACCTGTCCACGAAAAAAAATAAAAACAGAGATATGTTTAAATTTGTATTTCCATATTTCATCAATTGATTGATTTTGAAAGACAGTAAATTTCATTCCATTATTAATTATATTAATATGAAAACCTTTTATTTAGCTGACGTCACTGAATAGTTCACTAAAACGGCCGAATCAAGGCCAAGCAGCGATAAATACACAATAAATAATAATTGTAATAGCAACAAAAATGTATTGTAATGTGACCATGTTGAGATCGCGGAGATCTTCAGTATTACTGACGTCAGGTTTTTGACAACCGGAAGTAAATCTGTCTGTTTTCACGACAATTTGGTCGATTTTCAGGTGAATTAGTATAAAACGGGATTATTTTTTTTGTGCAACAAGATCGGGAAATTTTATCTTGTTTGAATACTTGAATTGTGGACGTGGTAAAGGCGATGTCGTGATGAAAAAAGATGCAGCCGTTTATTTCGGAATACGTTTGGAGTGGAGAGGTGATTTGGGGAGCTGTGTTGCAGAACATGTGTATATCTATAATATAATGAGCCAGAGACCCGAGTTCGAATTCCGGTGGAGGCAAGCAAAATTGTCTTTCTCTACATTTATACAAAAATTGAATATACGCCTAATGAGGGGCAAATTCATTTTTTCAGTTAATCGATTTCTTTACTTTTTCATGTTTCTCGATTGTGTGTGTCGCGAACATAATAGACATGCAAAATGGTAAATTGTTAAGAACCTATTTTATTTACTATCCAACACTTACAAGCCCGGTGACCGTCAACTGAATGATAAACTTTTTAACTTGTGATAGAACAACGTTAATAATTAGCATTGACTACTACGTAATTACGTTGTTCTAGATCACAAGTTTAAAAGTGTATTCAGTAAATTTAGAGATTTGTAATTATAGGTTATTATACAGTGTAGAATCCAATATGTAGTTTCATTGTACGAGTCCACGTTGACTTATAAGTCCGTATTGGACGCGCCGCCGCAGGCGTCAAGTCTAGATCACATATAGGCCTACGTGCTTGGTCACAAGTTTAAAAGTATACTCAGTAATTCAGAGATTTGTAATCATTGCTATAAAGCGGTCTTAGCATCTAGGACGAAACCTTACGCCGAAAATATACCAGCAGTTGTTTATCTAAAATATCTTATGTTATTCTAACATGTTATTCTTAATCATATATTAAGTGTTTTGTGTTCAATGGGCCTTTTAGAGTTGTCGCCCCTAGTACCGAGTTCTCGTGTGACTGGAGGTTAAATTTTATACACATGTCAAAATTATGAATTGTATAACATGAGCCTTGATGAGGGGAAAGCTAGTGGGTGTAAACATATGCAGTTTCGATTTGCGTTGTTTGTAAGTATACTTAAATTGACTGAAATCAGCTTTACTTTGAATCATGATTAATGTTGATGGTCTTGTACCGTACATGCTTTTAATCGGTAGTTCGAACTAGTCTTCGAACATTGTTTTCAACATACCATATTTATGAGTTCCTTCGAATGTCTGGGGTTTCAGTAGTGCCAGAAGTAACTCTCCTTTGATATTTAATAATTTTTTTAATTTAATAGAACGGAGAGTGACAGTGAAGTACTCTTAGGTTAATGGCGTCTCTACCAGCGTCTGCGAACTGGATACAGTTCGTAGCACTTTTAGAAAAAAAATATGGCCTTTGCAACTGAATAAACATCTACCGCCTGTCGAGATTAATGTCATCTTCCATTTGAGCCCAAAATCGGTAGTCATCTCGAGCAAAAAGATATTAAATTCCAACAAAATTCGTCCA
>JAVFBZ010170717.1:0-16469 GCA_032466195.1 Katharina tunicata | reverse complement strand
TCAACATGTATTTAGTCTTTGTCGTATTTAAGGATAATCGGTTTGCATTTAACCATGCTTGAATTTTACAAAGCTCTTCAGACATTTTGTTTATTGCTTGTTGTGGGTCGTGTGAGGTTATTATCAAACTAGTGTCATCTGCAAATAGAAGGAATTTAAGGAGTTCACTTGAATTAGAAATGTCATTGATGTAAATCAAAAATAGAATATGTCCGAGAATCGAACCCTGTTGACAAAATGTTGTACACTTTAGACATACATCGAATTACCCGGAAGGTTTTAAAGATCGTGGACAATTGGGACTTATTTTAGAATTGGACAGCCACCTTTAATTAGCATTGAAACAGTAAAGGCCAGTGATTAGGTTTAAACCGTTATATAATTCCATTATATTTTGACCCATGGTGCACCTCTCCATTAATTTTTATAAAAACCTTCGCCGCTATATATTACTGGCTTGGTCATACGGAAGCATCATTTTGTGTACTGATCTGCTGATGATGAATCACAGGTGTATGTTTATTTAAGAATACAGGTCAAGATGTCGACAGCAAACAAACATAATTACAGTCAGAACGTCTAACAGCCTAAACGTCTAATGCTTCCCGCGATTGCAAGTGACAAATGTATACAATAAATTAGCTAAATTTAAGTATTCTCATCTGTTTTAATTTATTTGAGTGATTAAGTGATCTAAGTTGGCCCCTAATTAGATGTTTGGACTGTAGGTATTAGACGTTCAGGCTTACTGTAGACGTTTTGGCTGTTAGACGTTCTGACCGGCTACCAACAAACAAACCCCCAAGAATCTACTGAAAACAGTATAAATTAAATTAATTAATTCACATATAATAAATTTACCGCTGAGATTACAAGGCATTGTAGTAATCAGTTTTTGTTTTTTTCTAAAATAATAAATTCAACCATTTCGAGTACATAATTATTTTCATTTGTCTCCCACCTGCCCACAAGTGAGTGATTTATTCGTTCAAAGTCTGCTAAGCCAGCAGAGTTTTTCTATCGGAGCTGTGATTTGTAATTAAGGACTCGCCACAACCTCGTTTTTGTGTGTGTATTTCATAAAAAATTGTTTATGCTTTTATCGATTTCTCAAATTATGCGATTTATAAAGCTATTTGCATGTTTAGAAATGAGTTAAATATGTAAAAAAAACATTTGTTAGTTCAAATGCGTCTGCATAACACTCAGGCACAGCTGGAAATAATACCAGCGATGCACACAACCCGTCCTGACTTGCATTGTCGACGGGTTTGCTGTCGACCTCTTGGTCTGTCAATGTCTTAACCTGCTCCCATATTTAACTAAGTGGCACGCACACGCAAAATTAAGGTTTTTCAACAAATTCTGATTGCCTAGATTTTAATGAGTTTTAAACTTTGTCCATAAGGTTAAACAATTATGTTGAAATAAATAAATGTATAATGTGTTGAGATAAATAGAATTCAAATTAAAGAGGACTGTCCATTTTTCCCCATGTGTCGACAAAACCTTTGATGCCATCACCATGCATGATGGTGAATGACCTTGTATAGAGCGAGTGAGCATTTTTAATCTTATAAAGGGCAGGTCAATTAACTACATCAAAGCATGGCCCAGCAAATTGACACATTCTCATAGTGCAAGAAAAAGCCAGATAGGAAGGGAATAGGGGGAAATTACATGGATTGTGAAGAAAATGGTGGAATGTTTTATTTATGCATATTGCACAAGACATGAACATTTTTATTTTGTGATAGACCAACTTTAAGCTTGTACGGATCAGGAGAAATCTAGCAGTTATTCAAATTTAACGGAAAGAGGGCTGGCCATATTTGCTCACAAAGACTTTGAGCCAGCCACGGTGAATGACCTTGTTTGTAACAAGCCAACATTTTGAACCTTGTAAGGGGTATGGCTAACACGGTTGACTCGGAGTGACGTCGGTATATCAAAGTGTGTCCGAGATGTAACAGCAGATTGACGCATTTCCAATAAAAATTTCTGGCAGAATTTTCAGTTTTTTTTGTAGCTTTTAAACCACCTTTACCTTCACATTTCGGGGTAGAATTAACAGAATACCTCTGACTTTTACTTTTTGCTGAAAATATATATAATTCATGTGATTCTGTGAAAACCCAAAATACAGAATATTTGGATGCATATCATGTGACTTTAATTAATGTGTTTCTGTTTTTTTCTAGGAAGAGGATGAGGAAGACATAATTGTAAGTTTATTTTGTTACATAATATTATATGCCATAATGTTCCAAAGAATTGAACTTATTATTGTTGTGCCAGATGACTATTTTTTATTATCAATGACGTCTGGTAATCATGTTCTCACTTGCTTTAGAGACTCTACTGTTCACTACAGTACCAAAAACTATACACTGTGAAAACTCCATGTCAGGGTAGGGCCTTTTTCAAGTGTCAATACATGGTTTCTATGGCAATTCCAATCTTGATCAGTGGCAGGTGGTCTGGCTGGAGCCTCCTCTGCCCTGGCGCCCTTTCTGAGCTCACTGGTCTGACGTCCTCATTTCTCTCCTGTCTTTGTGTTTTGCTAGTTTCACTATAAAGGCTGGTTTCCTTCATCAATTGGCCGGGCAGTTCGACATACATGTAGGAGTGAAATAAGAAGGGCGTTAAACCCCAATCAATCAATTCTTGGTCAGTGCATATGCAAGTGAATACATCTATATAATTGTTTAGATTTGAAAAAAACCCATAGATTATTGAAGAACTTTTCAAGAATTGGGTGGGTACATTAGTTAGTTTAAAAAAAATCCCAGTACCTGTCAGATGCACCATTCCATGGTTGTGTCAATAACTGTGTTTTGAGAGTATTACAGATCCTCACTTTATATTGAATGATATGGTGTGATTCTTTGTGTTTTAAGGACCCCCAAGATGTTTTGAAAGAGGAATGTAAAGAGAAGGCTGAGTGTCAGAAATACCTGGCAGTTCTGGAGGAGTGTACAGAGAGGGTGAACAGTAAATCCAAAACGTCAGAAACCTGTGACCAGGAGCTCTATGATTTTGTTCACTGTGTCGACCATTGTGTAAGTCAAAAATGCCCACAGTACATGTAACAGTAAAACAAAGGTGTTCTTATTCAAAGAAAAACCTTAAATTTTAGGAAATTTTCAACCAAATATGCTCTGTTCATTTATAGTACCAGAACTAATCGTTTGCAATCTTATATTTCCTGCGGGTGGTTGGGTGGGAGCCTCCTGTGCCCTGGTGCTCTCTCAACCAAGGGCCACAGGATGCCGACTTGTTGTGGTGTCATGTTCTGTTAATGTTAATTTATTTAAATGTTTTGTCCTGTCTTGCATGTTGCCAATGTCGTTTACGGTGGTTTCCTTCACTGCTTGGGCTGGCACACCGTCATATAAGTTAAATAACCTTGAGTACGGCGTTAAACCCCAATCAAACTTCCTTAAAATTATCTTCTTAAAAGATAAAAGTTAACAAAACAATATCTTCATTTTTTCATGTGATTCAGTAAAATCATTATAATCTTGTGATTATTTCCAATTCACTTTTTTTTGTTTTTTTTCGTTGTAGGTGTCTCACTCGCTCTTTTCTCTGCTAAAATAACACACTTAGGATCATTATTAAAGGGATATTTCCAATCAGCATCAACCCGTAGTCTAGGATAACCCGTTTGCATGTGTTTTTATTACCAAGTGTGATTACTCCAGACCAAGAAGCTGTACTAATAAAATGTGAATTTAAGCCCAATGTTAAACAAAAAAGAAGAATAAAAGTATTGTATGTCAGTATGTTTATTAGATTAAAAGTTAAGAAATTAAGAAGTGTTTGTGTTGATTTTCTAGCTTAAAATAGCCTTGAATATTAATTCACACAAAGGTATAACATTTATATTTTTTTTCATTTATTTTCCCCCATTTTAGTGGCTTAGAAATTACCCTAATTCTTAAACCTTTTCACCCCCTGAGATTTTTTGCAACACTAAGACTTTCAGTCAGTCTAATGTGTTAAATCTCACACACAGAGGCTAATTAATAAGTTATACAGTAGGCTATAATAATAAATTAATTATTTATAATTGGATTATGCCCTTTCACAAATTTCCTTGGGACCTAATTTCATGTTACGTATGACTACCTGACTAAACACTGAGGGGTGAAATGGTTGAAGAATTATGGTATATACATCCCCTGTACATTTATGTTAACGTGGGCAGCAAAAGACCAACTATGATCCGGATCAGATAGTCACCGTTTTTGACCCACCAAAGTTGAGAAAAAAATAATCATCAGTTAAATTCACCAACAGGTGGCGCTCTAGGAATGTCATGATGTTTTCCTTTAGTTTTCCGCCGTATGTGTAGATTAAGAAGTGGAAAATCCGTCGTCATATAAATGAAATACCTTTGAGTACGATGTTAAACATCAAACAAACAAACAAAAAGCTGAAGGCAAGCTGAGTTAATATAACACAGTACTGATTTCGATTATAGTGAGTTAACAAATAAAATGCAATTTTTATAATCACACTGTTACATAAAATCTGTTAGACTTGTACTCTTTGTATATGTTTAACATATGTCTTAAGCCAACCTATATTATAGATAACAACACGACTTCCTTGTTCAGAGTTTCTTTAATTCTATATTACTTCAAACTGATCTGGGGAACTACATGGATCGTTGCAGCCACCAGACACTTCCCTTATAGAAGAAAAACTGTTGTGTAACAGGAGCAAGGTGATCAGCTGTTATCTGAATGGTTATGTAATAACTCTGATGCTGGGCAGCCATTGTTACAGGAATGAAAGTGTTGTATCTGCTTGTGTAGTTTGCCCTGTACTGGCTGAAATTAAAATGTGGAATTTTTATTACTCTATCAAACTCTTGCTCAATCAAGGATTTAGTTATATTTTCACCAGCGTCAGGATCGTTGAAGAAAACACCTTCACGACTGTTAAAACACACCTGTGACGTCAATATATTGTTCAAGTGCTGCATTACTTTTAAGGTTATATCTCTGTAATTCATACAAAACAGGGTATCTGACATTTGTGTCGTAATACATAAAGGATATATTTTCAGCTAAAAAAAAAAAAAGAGGCTTTGACTTACATACACGATTATGGTTCATGCAACGGTGTGTTTTAAGTAAGGGAATATCCCCGTAACACTATTCTTTAAAAACAATGTGCCTCGGCTCCATTATTTTTAAGAAATGGAGTGTTACTCGGATATTCCCCTCTACGTAAAAGCCTATGCTAACAACATGCCTCGACAGGTCAGCTTGATCAGCTGATGGGAAATATGCCAGTTTTAATACTTATACGATATTTGGAAAAGTCCTGTTGTTTTCTAAATCTTATGTAATACATCCGAACACCGACAAGGTTGAATTTTGTACAACCTCATGCACAAGTTGAACAACTTTATACTAGGATCTGTTCAAAAACTGTATTTGGTACTTGCACTTTAATTATGGAGAAAGGGATCTCGAATTATGTGGAACTTAATTATCTTAATGTTTGCAAATGTGGCCGAAACCTGTACTTTATCTCTATAAAACTCAACCCGATTAAATGGTGTTGTACTCCATACATGTAAGTCCGCACAGCAAATTTGAAAAAAAAAAGCAAAGATATCCTGAGTGACATTTATTTAAATTTCCACGGATATTGCTCCTTATGAGAAATTGAGAAGTTCATAATTGAAACTTGTATGAACAAACTCAAGTGGAATCGACCAGGAAAGACAAATAAATCCGCAATTGGCCAGAGATCTTTTGTTGAAGTGGTACGTGTCCATCAGATTTGTAAAAGCAAACACTATAATGACTGATGGGATTTAATATTAGGATCAAATCTCCAGTCAATCCATTCAACATGCTTTTATGTAGTTAAATAACTATCAATTAGTAAACCAATTCCAGGTTGGAAGATTATGAGATATTGGTGATTCTAGAATGGTAGTTCTATCGACCTAAAGGATCTTACATATTTAAGATTATTAAAGTGACCCGATAAACTGTACATTCTTGTGATTTTTTTTTTCTAGAATAATAATTTCAATAAAAACAAAAGCAATTTATTTTTGTCCGACTATTTTGTTACAGGAAATCTTAATTGCTCCAAAGACAGTTCGTCTACAAAACACCAATATACAGCAAAAAAAAACACTCTTTCGTTGTATCCAGTGTAACTTTTTATTTTATTGATATAACTATACATAAATTCCTTGTTGGTTGGAGTAGGGGCTGGTCATAAGAAGTGTCCGGTTAAAGTAGACTGTCACTGTATTATTACCACAGGAGATGTCTAACACTGAAGCACTATTGATCTCAATTCACACAATTATTTAACACACTATAAACTAAACAGGTTATTCTAATGCTTTCTGAAGAGCCTCGTAACATTCTACTGTGATTTCTGCCTCAGCCTTAGCTTTCTCTGATCCAGCTGAACTCAAGTCTTGTTGTGCTTTACTCAATCCATCTCGAATAGCCTGAAGACAACAGAAACCAAAGAAGAAATTGTAAGTTCTATGTCTACTAAGTCCAGCGCAATTTAAGGCAAATTATTACATGTATAACTTTTTTTGTCTTGCAAGAATACTGATTATAGTAGTACAATTCAAGTAAGATAATATATATTGTCTTGGTTTGATTAGTTTTAAAGGTTTACTCTAGGCGGTCTAAGCACCAGGTTTCACAAAAAGACCTTTGTGAAATTGATGTTACATGTTGAGAGATGAACACAGAGGAGTGTTTAGTTTGAACTCTCACCTGTCCATCTAGCCTATCAATTGGGTGAGCTTCTTCTGCTATCACCTGTACTGAGGAATCGTCATTAATCGTCACAGAGCCACTGCTCACTGAAAACCAGAGACAAATAATATAACCACTGCAATCCAATGTATAAAATCTATTTCTGACATTAAACAATGCCTAATTCTTTTAGACAGTCTGAATATGTAACGAAAACTTCAGGAAATGTTTCTATTGGTCAAGATTCTTCACAAGTTTTGAACCGATTCATAATTCATGTAACTGTTATGTTCCACTCTTAACACCGTCGACAGGAGGTATTGATATTAATGTACTCTTAACAATTAAATCTATGTAATTTACTCCATAATTTGGATAGATTAAATCTATTCAAATTATGGAGTAAATTGTTAGAAAACTTTAATGAAATAGTTAAATTCTTGCAGGCTTGAATGTAGGGTGCACACTTTTGAATCTTCAAATGGACCACACTTTTCTTATGTTCCCATTGAATTGCTCATGTGTTAGCTTGCGTGCATATATCCCTCTGTGAATACAGCTCACCCTATTGCATTTGGCTATACATATATTATTGTATCCGGAAGATTTTCTTGAGTCCTTATTTGATTGTTTAGAAAAAAACATAGGGAAAAGCTAGCGTGTTGATAATTAACATGTAAAAAATTGTAGCAATTTCAAGGCAACAGCTGATTTTTTGTGTGATTTGATTACGGATTTACAATTTAGTAATAAATCCTTTGATTTTGTGATGAATTCTGGTCATTTGATTTTTATAAGAGTCCTTCTGACGGATGCATTTAGGCCCAGTATAGAACTTTGTATTGGTTATGCTGTTTGTCCTTGTATCTCAGTTGTATGTAACAGGTTGTTGCCGGAAAGTCAGTATATATAAATATTTTATAGTTTATACAGATGACCAGATTTATTGTGTATTTTTAATATTTTCTTTCCCTGGATCTTTGATTGATTATGCATTCTTATATTTTTATAAAGAGCAGTCACACTGGCACAGGGATATCGACTAATTAAAGCCGATAAATAATCTCATGTTCTAGATAAATTCTCAGAGACAAGTTTCTAGATAGACCTGAATCTCGAGTTGTTTTGGATAACCTATAGACGCATCTCGAGAAAAGGCAAAACATGTATATTGTGAAGATGAATATGTAACACACATAGCTATTAGGTATAGGTGATAATAAGCACAACCTCAAGAATGTATCATTTAGAGTTATATATATATGTAACACAAAATGAAACTTTAAAATCTAAAACTATCTAGACAATGCTAAAAAAACCACAGTAAAACACAATTACCAAAATATTTCTTCACATTTCCATCCTCTTCAAAGACAGACAAGACACCTGGTTTAATGACAGCCAGTGTAGGGACATGATCAGGAAGAATACCAAAACTACCACTGAATGTGGGAACATCAACTTGCCTCACATTAGCAGTGTTGTAATACACCTGTTTGGATAAAAATAGGTTGGAAAGTTTACAACTATATTACAGTTACATCGATAATGATTATTACGGTCTTGCTGGACCTTTAGGAGTCAAAATTAAGCAACATCTTTTTTATTGGGTGGATTAAAGATAGATTCGACTTTTTGAAGTCGTTGTGTATTCTACCTTATATGATACTAAATATACCTGTTCATTTCCAATCAACCACCCACTGTGAGATCATAACCCACTCCAGCGCCAGTCATTCCCATGTAGACAATGTTTAATTGCCTTTTCAGGCATTTCAGATGTCGGCAGATTACATATTTCAAAAGCTTATTTCTCAAAAACTATTCATTGTAAAAACTTCAAATTTGTTGCATTGATCATGATCTAAAAATGATTTCTCAGTTTTTCTAATTTCATTTTATATATTTTTCAATATGTGTTTTGAAATATATTTTGTGTGTTGTTTTGTAGTTTCTTAAGGTTGCATAGACTTGTACTGTGATCGTTCTAAGCAAAAATTATAGAAAATGAGGCACAGTTTTTCAGGTCTATTCTAGAAGATAAATTTATTTGGTGTAAGTATAGGGTGCCTTTCAAGGAATAGACTACATTGTATTTTACCCTGTCGACTTGTAATAATTTTAGAAACTGTTGGATAGTCACTAAATTTACTTATTTGTAATCCAGGGAATCAAAGCTTTCAAAAATATGCAGATATGTATGGTTCTGATTAACATAATCCTGGTAAAGGCTTTAAAAACATTTACCTCAAACAACTAGTCCAATAAGACCTGAATACAGCACAGGCTAGAAAAACTCTGACTGTAGTCTGTTGGATTGCTTGATGGATATTTTCAATGCTCATAAGGAGAAAATAGAGAATGCAATAATGAACTGCTGGTAATGTAAATGTATGTGAAATATTAACTGCTTGTCTACTAGACCTGTTGCTTGCATTGTGAATCACAAGCATCTAAGACATATCTAAAAACGTCCAAATAAGGGTCACAAAAACAAAAAAAGCAGCTACAATGATTTCTACCATTTAACTTTTGTTCAAAATATAACCTGCCACCTTTCATAATATTTCTTACTGACACAGAGAAATTTTTTTTCACACTTACGATAACTTTAAATATATTTGGTTCTATTTGTTCTGCGACATGTTCAAAAGTTTGACTCAAATGTACAAGTGCGACAAGCATACAAAATACGCATGTGCGAAACTTGAATTGAGGGAAACATGGCTCAGAAAAAATTGAACTGTCGGCTCGCTAGGACAAAAAGTGACGTATACCTTGTTTGAATGGTGAAGGAAGCCACTAGTATAAAATTCGGGCGTGCATGGTATAGTTTAAATTTTGTAATCTTCATTTCAACAGTCAACGAGAGTTTCAGGTGACGGACTAATTCTACGATTAGAACCACAAGGGCACAGGATGCCAAAATACATGCCGGTACATTGGTGAAACAACAACAACGTCACCACTGTTCTTTAATAGTCGCTTTCAGAACTCACATCAGATGGTGAGGCAAATGTAAATGCCATATCTGCATAATTCCTTTGTGCCACAGCAACAGTGGCTGACCTACTACACTGTTGTAGCAGGTTTGGGACCCTCTGTAAACTTTGTCTGATAAGTGACATTTTCTTCCTTTGAATGATGCAAAATGGCGAAGGACACACAGATCGAAGAGTTTGCAAAGGGTAGATAACTCTGTTAACTGGTTAAGCAGTTTTAGAGGAAGGGGGGGAATCAAAATACACGGCAGATCCCCATTCTGTAACCATTAAGTACCATCTAGCTTTTTAACGCAAATTAAATACACCAGCGAAGCTTTTAATCAAATGATAGATCCCTTTTACTCATCTTCACGATAAAACTGTATTTGTCAAAGACAGGTTTTATAAGCAATAATTTGTCACAAAGGCGGACGAGACAATGTATGAACATGGAGGTACCTGCTATACCTCCATGGTATGAACAAGGATTTATATAGAATATAAGCCCTTGGTAAGAACAGGCTGCTTCTTAAACTATTTTACGATCTGGATAAAAAGACTTAGAAGAAGAAGACCCCCGCCCCCATGAACAAATACATAGATATAGATATACAGCCAGCAGCTTTCTCGAATACAGTCAGCCCAGCATTCTCTACATTCTACGTTACCATATAGGCATACACGTGACAACACGCTCAACTAAGTATCGCACATTTCTCAGCAACGTTATACATGATGCAGGAGTATCTCAATTAAACATCAACATTCGAGTCATTTACACACTGCATTTTCAATGACTCAGACCGTCCTTCCACTAACAAAAAAAGGAAAGGCAGAAATGATCCATTGCAGTCAGCTAGTAAAGCTCTAAATATACTGCCGAACCTT
Organism: Katharina tunicata; assembly: GCA_032466195.1. Taxonomy (NCBI): domain Eukaryota; kingdom Metazoa; phylum Mollusca; class Polyplacophora; order Chitonida; family Mopaliidae; genus Katharina; species Katharina tunicata. The sequence continues at coordinate 5,839 of JAVFBZ010170717.1, read as the reverse complement.
TTACATTATCCTTATGGGGCCCACGGAATCCCTTATTGAGTTTTGAGTATTCTTAAAAGGTAAAAATTAAAAGCTTTTCGTTAATTCAAAACCCACTAGCCATTTAGGATATATGTCAAGCTATAAAATTAACAATATGAATAAATAACACGCAGGCCGGGCCACCGACACAAATTGGTCACGGTGAATCCACCTTTCTCCGGCAAATTGGGTCGGTTTCTTGAAAGCAGTTCTACACTTTAATCAGTAAATGTGTTTCATAATTATACCAAGATGTTTGTTCTTTGAAGGTTTATTGTTCCAAACCCAATTTTTTTTATTATATATCATCATAATAGCCCAAACAATGGTCATATTGTTGTAAGGAATTTGTCGGAATGCAATAAATACCACATATCGTCTCAACACGAGGAAGGTACATTCCAAGATTGAATGTAGCCAGTATAAATTCATTTAAAAGTTAGCTTTCACAACACATGACCATACTGATGTGCGGAATTCGGTGGAATCCAGCGCCATTTATCACCTTATTTACATTTAGCTAGCCTAACCACTACTAAGAGACGTTGTGCCAAACCTCAATTCAATCATTTTGCCACTCTTCAAAGTTATTTGGAGAAACAGCTCCCAGGCATCCCATTTGGAGATCAGTGAAAATTTGAAGAGGAAGAATTTTAACTTGAAATGTTTTCTCACTGGATGCTACATTCAGTTCATAGATTATTTTCAAAATTTGTCCTCAGGCCTAAGTTTTCGCTGGAACTAGGATTCATCATTCGCATAATCAAGCTGAGTATTAACTAGTGCAGACATTCACCACGTTTGCTTGTATAAGTTCTCTGCAAATAATTTCACCAATTTCAGCATAGAAATAAGTCACGTCAAGTTATTGAATCACTTGATTGACGGCTAGATTTGTTGGGGTTTTACTCCTTTCAGCATACTTGAGGTTATTTCACTCATATGACGGTGTGCCAGCCAAATGGAGGAAGTTAACCATTCTAAAGAGCACTGGCAACAGACAATAGTGTCACAGGACAAGGACAGCACTCGAAACAGGACTCTACAACAAATCAGCTCACTCATGTCCCTAGAAGCAGGAAACGTCAACCTATCACCCGCCGTTATTAAATCAATCAAACTTAACAAGCTCTTTCATTATCATGTCTAAATATCTGTTATTAAATCAATCAAACTTAACAAGCTCTTTTATTATCATGTCTAAATATCTTTATTCTTAATAAACTTACAATCAACAATGATACGTCACAACTCATTCTAAAAAATATATATATTGCAGATTAAATATACACGTGTAAATACAAAAAACATACAGCTTATACATACAGAGTATTTTCTGGACAAATGTGTACATAAATACAAGTGTCAACAAATTCCTTTTGAGGTCGTTTGGAACTGAATTTTGAGTTGGTGCTATTGTTTACAATGCAGAGAAACAGCTGAGTTCAAATGAATTAAGTTGGATGCATTACACCAGTATATAAAGGGGATGAGGAAATTGCTGCAAAAGTTTGCAAAGGACAAATGTCTGGAAAACTGGAGACTATTATTTACGTGTAACTTTTTATTTAGTTCGTTTTCACAATTCTCAGTTGATAACTTGTGTTACTCATTGAGCAATCACTGTAGCAAAGTATATAAATATGATCCATACCAATTACAGGAGATTCATCTCCAATCAGTGAATGTATCTTATCGTCACGATCCTTATTTTGAAGATATGTTATTTGCATGATAAGTGCGCCACCATAAAACAAAACAATGGGCCAAATCTACCTGGACAAAACAGCAACCAGCCATCAATCATCTTTATAAAGGTAAGAACATTTCCTGAAGTTTGGCAATAATATTGCTGGAAATCATGTAAACATAAAACTAGATTTAAACTGCAAAAGCATTTCTTTGGCGATTTTCTATATCTGCAAAATAAAATTTGCAAGCCTTAAATTTAAAATATACATCTGATAGAGTATTTTCTATAAACTAAATAATTCATTACTGATATATATATATTCAGTATATGTATAGGGTACCATATATTTAAAATCCGTGAGTGGTAACTGTAGTTTACATTTTTCACACACAGAGAAAAAACAGAACAAAAAAACAAACAAATGCTTCACAAGTTATAACCATGATTAAAAAATAAAGTACACATATATATATAAAAAAAAAAGCAGTAGAACATTCTAACAAATAAAAACTTTAAATAGCTGACCAATCCCTTTTGTATTTAGCAGTACTGAAATCACAAACAGAAGAGTACAAACAAAAACAAAACATTTGCTCTTAAAACTTCAATGCCAAGGTGGTATTTTAATAAGATAAAATCTCTTCTTTAAAATTAAAAAAACAAAACACAATAATTTTGATTTACAGGTTAGAACATACCCAGAACTATTTAAATTAATGCCATTTTTGCACCAAATAGAATAATTGTTTTTTCAAATGAAAGAACTAGTCACCAGATTGAAAATTTAACTTCTGTTCATCTCATACAATGTCTTTTCATATATTCAATATTAGTTTGCAGGTCTTTTATATGTATTGAATCAAAAGATATGACTCCGTAAAATTGGTAATCTTACAAAAATATTGGGTGAAAACAAAACAATGACTGAATTGTAAATGAAACTCATTATCACAAATAGATACACATCATGATAAAATTGCAAGAAAATATCAAAAGAAAAGAAAGCTCACTACATGTAGCTTATAGATATTGTATATAATATATTAGTAAATCAATGGAACTACAAAATATCACAAAAGTAAGTAAACATGGTTGGGTGACATCTAGTAATCACATGTCGTGGCGAACTTTAATATAGTAATTAGTAAACAAAGTGATACATTGCTTAACAGTTAACACAGTGCAATTTCTATGTGCAATAACATTTGTCCATAGAGAGAATGATGCAAGCCTTCCCTGGGATTTGAAGCCAGGTCTCTTAGTTTACAGGCCTATCATATGCATTTAAAGTCCAAGGAGAAGAGAACCAAAACAAACCAAAGTTTCCAAATTAAATTTTGAAAGACTCAAATTTGAAATTGTACAGCTCGTTACCTAGATCAGAACACACTCATTAAAATAAACCTTTTGTATAGTGATTCTATACTAAAAGAGAGCATTCTTTACCTCACCAAAATCTTATGATTGTTTAACAATATAATTTGGCAAAGAGCAATTCTTCCATCTGATTAAGTGAACTGGGCAGCTCTTACAAATTATGTTGTTTCTCCAACCGTGATTGGTGCTAGACTGCAGCTATATTTTTACCTAGCAATCTTAGGGCACAAAACGTGAAAGTATCTAATCAGTAGACCAAAGTCACAATTCTGAGAAACGACATGATAAACTTGTTTAGTTTCTAAATTTCAGATTATTTAACCATCATCAGTCACCATCATCAGAATTCCTGACTACCGTTTAATATACTGAAAATAGAAACTAAACATGCATATCTTGTCGTTTCTCAGAGTTGTGACTTTGGTCTACAACAAATTATTCATTAGGACTCACACAATCTAACCAAACTTTGGGCAATTTACTCAAAGTGGCAAAAATGTGAAGATGGTGGGTTTACATCTTTAGCCCTTTAATATAGTTAAATACATGTATAACTTTATAACTGTGCAACTTTAACTACCAGTAAGCGACTATAATCCCAAATCAGACGACGAAATACTACATGTATATATGAATTGATATACTACACTTGTACTGACACTAACATAGTCACAACAGTTACAAGTACACATGGACTAGAGTTCTGCTTTAAACAGCAGTAACAGTTCTATTCATTCTGCAGTAGCACGATTCAAAGAAAAGTAGTATGTATTAAGACAACCTTAATATGACAACAATGTTTGATTTGTGCCATACTGTTAGTCCTTTCTTAAGAGACCAACCATATTTTCTATATAAGTGCTCTATAATATATGATCAAAGTCAACTGATAAATGTTATGATAATTAATAAAGAAAAAGGCCAGAGTTCCTAACAACTGGATGTCTGTGCATAAAGACAAAACCTAAAGGTCATAGGACGGACGACAAACAGCAGAGGCACTTTTTTGTTACATCAGAATAAATACATGTATAATTAAGTAGCCTGAAGATTGAACACAAGTCAGCCTTTGTTATTGACTGTTTTCCCTTTAATCTTAATTATTAACACCTTTTCTAACACTCTTTCAGTATTAATGGTAATGCTGTCTACAAAGATCATTTCATGTGTTTGATATGACTTTTACTTTGTACTTCAGGTGATTGAACTCATATGGAGTCACCCCACCAGCCCGATTGGTGAAGCGAGGACCCTCTCATCTGACACCAAACAATGACAATTCAATCACATGATTGAACACCGGAAAACAAAGCAGAAAACTTCAGAAACCATAAATTATCCAATATAGAGATATAGAACTACAGTCTGCAGGCAGCCAGTACATTGAAGGGAATAAACAATCCACTTGGTAGTCAACTGACTGCTGGCCTGGCCTTATTAATACCTCAGAGGAAACATAAATAGTGATATTAGTTCTAGCTTGGTGAAATATTGTTTACATTATTAGATAAACACATTTATATAATAACTATTATTTAACTGAATTTTGAGAAGAAGTAAGCTGTTAATTTAAATAAACAACCCATTAGACATGTACTAATGGTAATAGTCAAGTTTTTGAAATTGAGGAGTTACTTTTCACTGGTTCCCCTTCCATGTCAATTACACTGCTCTGGGTGGGCGTGGCTAAGTTTGGCTCAAAAGAATCTTTCTGTCTATTTAAAGGGGTACATTCACTATCATGGTTCTTCTTGGTGGAAAACAGAGGGGAAATAAAAAACACCTGAAAAATAAATTAAAAAAAAACATCAACTACAGGCACAATGAGTTATTTAGAAAAGTAATTTAATGGCTATAGACATCCACTTTAATCAAAAAGAAAAATGGAAAAAAAAATGTTCAAGTACAAAGATTTCCAGAGTGGCACATTGTATATGATAGTAATCTCCTCTTCTGGTACAATTGTACTGTTTATCTTTTAAATACCTATATCCAACACTTCAATTACTGATGGAGTATAAATGATTGGTTGTTTCATATGATTCATAGATGACATAGTTAAGGTTATATCCCTCATACACATGGCATAGCAGCCCATTGGAGAAGAAATACAATTGACAGATTTGTCAGGTAATGATTTTTGTAACCATAATTACAATAGGCTTGCACCTATCGAGATTGAGAAGGATATCAGCACTTATATGTAAATGACAAGCTTTTCTTGTTGTTGTAGTACTGTATCTGGAAAAAGTGTTAGGATGAATAAAGCATCTAAATTTTACTACCAACTGATTTGAAATTAAATTAATAAAAAAAAATTGGCATTGGGCCGATTCAATTTGAAGTCTGTAGTAGGCAGAAACTGTTTTTTAGAGAAAATCATGAACAGTACCATCTATTAAATAAACTATAAACTTACTCGACACAAACAGCACAGAAAGATAGCTATGTCTATAGGTGAACAACAAGATGGCCAGTCAATACATTAAACAACTCCACTTTGGAAGAATGACTTGATTCTCTATTTGAGAATGTTTTGTTGCATGTCCCTCAACAATTCCACCAGTAAATTGAGCTTTTCATGATTTATCAAATAGTTAATTATAAGCCATCTTACCGTGACCAATGATGTGCAGAGGCCCAGCACTGCCCCTCCCATCACATCCCTCTAGTGGTGTTTGTAATCAGACTTACCGTGACCAAAGATGTGCAGAGGCCCAGCACTGCCCCTCCCATCACATCCCTCTA
>JAVFBZ010170706.1:0-15217 GCA_032466195.1 Katharina tunicata | reverse complement strand
CCAACCTTGCGTCCGGTCAATCCAACCTTGCATCCAGACAATCCAACCTTACGTCCCGACAATCCAATCTTGCGTCCTGACAATCCAACCTTGCGTCCGGTCAATCCAATCTTGCCTCCTGACAATCCAACCGTACGTCCCGACAATCCAATCTTGCGTCCCGACAATCCAACCTTGCGTCCGGTCAATCCAACCTTGCATCCAGACAATCCAACCTTACGTCCCGACAATCCAATCTTGCGTCCGGTCAATCCAACCTTGCATCCTGACAATCAAACCTTGCATCCTGACAATCAAATCAGCATCCTGACAATCCAACCTTGCATCCTGACAATCAAACCTTGCCTCTTGACAATCAAATCTGCATCCTGACAATCCAACCTTGTACAGTCTTAGGACAGGCATTGTAGCATTGACTCAACCATTAAATGCGAGGGATTGGAATCCATATAGGTACGTGTTCCGATGAGAGACATAAAAATCTCAATACCTCTCAAAACATGCAAAGTATTTCTAAATCAATATTACTTATAACAACAACATAACTTTGATGTATTGACAACTTCTGGGTATATTTATAAGTGACAGGGTCTAGCTGCTGAGACAGTTTTCAGCCAAACAAACAATTACTTGAAAATGGTACATGTATTAGCAACTAGTCCCAAACGCCGCTTATCAATATACCAAGAAGTTGTAAATCCATCAAAGATATATTTTTGTAATGTCCCCAGTTTCTAAATGCTACTTAAACAAGCAATGTTACTGGCTTACCTGTGGGTGGCAGCCTCCTCGGTCAGGTAAGAGACATGGGTTAATCTCCTTACAGCTCACTCCATTACCCTCATAGCCAGGTTTACAGACACAACTGAAAAACAGTTCAAAATACAATATAGAATATCAGTATTTATTTGATCAGTAATTACCATCGTATTTCATGTTTTTGCATAGGTATAACAATTTAGAATTGCCGACATTATGCAGACAGATTGTCAAAATTAGCCTTAGGATCTCCATAATTTGTGAAATTTTCTTAGATATTTCAACAGCTGTCCTCTGTTCTGGACAGTGATTGGTTTATTAGTCTGAGATTGAACACCATACTCATTACAGTACTGAGTATTATTTCACACGTATTGCCCCACCTCAAGGGTAAAATCACTGGCAATGGACCATGACGACACGGTGCAGGATTCACGACATGACCATGTAACAAATAATGCTACATGCTAAAACATTGTAATTCCAGCATCATACAGGGTGATGCAGAGCACATATTTAGAACTTACCGTCCTATTCAATACTTATTATCCATTTACTCTCGTTCACAAATAAAATTACATTTTAAATGTCAACAATGTGCAAGCAGGGCATTTTTGATACCTAAAATACCACAGAGGGTTCAATTTTGCCAAACAGAATTGAAAATCAGTAAATTTGACAAATTAAAACCAAAACGTGCCAGTACTGTTCTGTATCGGTGAATATGGATTACGTAGTAGACTAATAACGATACAGAACTCACCATCTACTTTTTGTAGTACATTACATCACGTACTTGTACATGTACATGGGGTCAAGAAACTAAAGTAACTCTACCTGTGAAGCAGAAAGTTAAAAGTGATCAAATTAACTTTTTTTTTTAGAATACTTACGTGGCTTTATTTGCGTCTTTAACACAAACTGAATGAGCATGACAAGCCATAGCTTTCCTGCCACAAACACTCTCTTTAATCTCACAGTTCTCACCCCAGTACCCATCAGCACATGTGCCCACCTTGCATTTGCCACTTCCTTTAGGACCACTATCACAGTTACCAAACAGACAGGTACATTCTGAAATTTGAAAACATACATTCACTTAATTGGCGTTTTATTTTATTTTATCTATTTATTTATTTATTTATTTATTTTATTCACCATAAAACTAACAACTTGAATGTAAAAAAACTTAATACAATTATTATTAAACATTGATAAGATATATATACAGGCTTGGATATGTTGGGAGAAAAACCCCTGAAAGGGCTTATTATATCCCTTTAGATTTGGACGGTAACTTGCAGAAATTAATTTTTATATTACACATGGACTAACGATTTGTTAAACGTGATATTGGGTGAATAAATTGATAAGATTATGAATAAAAAAGAAGCATGGATGCTCAATCATTACATAGTTGCTGTAGAAGAAAAGATTTCAATTTGGACATGAAGGGCAATGTTTTAAGTCATTGGGCAAACTGTTCCATTCTAAAGGTAGTTTAATCCTTAGAGTATAAAATGTTGTATTTGTTCTGTGATAAAGGCTATAGAGATCAAGGGACGATGTTCTTGTCGTGTGTTGATGGACAAACACTATTTATTTACCTATTTTAAATACTATTTTTTGTTATTTCACCACATTTCACTTTAGGAAGAATAGTTGTTGTTTAAAAAAATATTAGACATTTATAAAAATATGTCAAGAATTTAAATTTTCTATCATTTATGTATTTATTATATTACCCATGATCTAATTCACTGCTCACCAACTCCTGTACATTTAAACATTTTAATTCTTAACTAATTATAAACCACTTTGTCGGAGCAGATCATAGCCTTCCAGGACTCTGTTTAAAATTTAAATAAGAATAGCCTGTAAATATGAAGAAATATGTGATGAAAGTTGGCGGAACTAGTTTTTGACATAAACTTAAAAGGTAGGAAAGCCTTGTAGATGCCAATTTTGTTTGCTGTGACACATTTTAAGAGAATTTTGAGGTGCTTGTTTAAAAATGTACAAAAAGCCCAAAGGGTAGAACTTGGGACGTTACTTTTTGCCCAACAGAAAATAACTAAAAAACTATCGTCTGAGCTCCTCGGACTAAACTATCCAGATTAGTATACAAGTTATTACAGGTGACAGACAGACTATCTAGGCTGGATCAAAGGGAGTGTAATGTATACAAGTTAGAACTAAGTGATTTCAACCAGGGCATCGTTTGATCAAAGTGAGTGTAATGAATACAAGTTACAACTAAGTGATTTCAACCAGGGCATCGTTTGATCAAAGGGAGTGTAATGAATACAAGTTACAACTAAGTGATTTCAACCAGGGCATCGTTTGATCAAAGTGAGTGTAATGTATACAAGTTACAACTAAGTGATTTCAACCAGGGCATCGTTTGATCAAAGGGAGTGTAATGAATACAAGTTACAACTAAGTGATTTCAACCAGGGCATCGTTTAATCAAAGTGAGTGTGATGTATACAAGTTAGAACTAAGTGATTTCAACCAGGGCATCGTTTGATCAAAGGGAGTGTAATGTATACAAGTTACAACTAAGTGATCGTCTCCGGAAACAGAGTGTAATTACGCTTGAGAAAAGGCAGTTTACTTCCGACCCTGCAGAGAGATAAATTACCCCCAACACTCTCCCAGACAGACTAAATTCTGGTTTTGGATAGACAGCTCTAACATCAGAGACTCTTAACCAACAATTGCTTGGTAATAAATAAAACTATTCTTCCTAATCATGCTACTCTAATAATATACTCCAATAGATGGTACAATATAATTGAAAACATTGTCATGAATTAAAAAGATCCAGACTATACTACATGTAGCTGTATTTATAACTGGTATTATTATACGATTTGGGGAGGTTATATCATTTTTTCTGTCCAATCATTGGCTGAAATGATCATGTGGTCAATGTGTAACCCTTAATATAATCTAGCTGTTATACACCTCACCAAATTTCAACCAATCATCTACAGCTATTTGATTTTTTTCTTTGATTTGAACGGTGTCCGAGATGTCCTCTGCTTCGATGTAAAAAAAGATGACATCTTCTGGGTAATAAAATAGTTATGACGTTTGTCGGAGGGTACTAACGGCTCGACTGATATTTTCAAACTGACCCTGTAAATACTTTGTATGTACCCTCCGACAAACGTCATTACTAGTAATATTGAAGCACCATGCTTCTAAATTGTATGTCTATCTTTTGTTGGAGAGTAACTTTGCTCTACTTTGTAAAACTCATCAGTGGAAATAATGCTATATAGATACAAGAATCCGGTAAAAATATTGATTTTATGTCATACTTTGTGTCACGTTTCATGTTTTATAGAAGTTTCTGGGGCTCTCCAGGATATTTCACACAATGGAGGAAGAAAACCACCCTCAGCCTCACTGGTTTCCACCAATCACCTGCTCCTTTTTTTTTCAACAAAGTGAAATGAATTTGGTAACCTTTTTCTAGTTTCTGAAACTGAGAGATTTGGCACAACTAAACTTTAATTTCATACAAATTAGTTAATCTTTAGACGAGTGGTTTCTGTGGAGGCAAACACAATTTTCTTTTTTACATATACAATAAATTTGTATTGGTTCATCCTGAATAGCAAAATGCATAACTAGTCTACAGTCTATGGTGAATGTGTTCACCAAAGGTCATAAGGTTAATAGGCCTTATAGTTTTCAAGTTCTGCTCAGGGCGTCATGGATTGGGGGTGGACAGACGGTTGTCAAACAGTTATACAAACAATTTCCATTAAAAAATTGGACAGCTACAGAAGTCTAGAGTTAAATCTAATTTTTCACTATACCTTATGTAAGAATATCATGTCCAAGCCATAAAGTATTTAAAGACTATGTAAACTTTTTTGAAAATGCCATTTGACAGTAATAGAATCATAAAGCCCAGGAAGTGATTGGGAATCACAGCAGAGATCTGTTGGAACCTTACACTAAGCTCTCTACCTTTTATTTGTTTTATATGGTTTGCACTTCTAATTTTAACTCACGATTGTCATAGAAAATAAATAAAATACCGCATTAATTTGACAAATAATCTATTTTATTTGAGTTCGGATATCCTGTCTGTGGGAACGAAATCTATTTTATTTGAGTTTTGATCTCCTGTCTGTGAGAAGAGGGTTTTCGTTTCCGAGGATTTGAAGCCTAGTAACTGCCACAATGACGGAACAATTGTTACTGTGACATCCTAATTCCAGGAAATGATAGGCGAAAAATCATTAATGTAAAATAACATACACTTAAGACAGCTTTATTTAACTTTTGTCATAACAAAGTTATGATAACCAGACACAAAGGAGCTAAACATTTGGCATTTAATAATGACCTTGACCTTACAAACCATCAAATTGCGATCACTGGTACCAAATGATTTGAAATCCTTTAATGTATAACAATGTTATGAGCCAGACAAGAAATAAAATTGTCAAGTTTTATCGGTCATATCACACAGGTTATATCGTTGTCATATGTGAATCACTTGTACCAAATGATTTTAAAGTCCCATGATGCATCATAGTGATCTTGACCTTAAGCCTAGCAACACAAGTTTTTCACGCAACACAGTCTTCATATGGTGATCCCTTGTACCAAATCACTTCATTTATCACCAAATAATGAGCCTGACAAGAATCGAAGGGCTAAACCTTTGACCTTTAATAGTTACATTGACCCTCAGCCTGGGGACACGGGTTTTGCATGCGACTCACCCGTCATATGGTGATGACATGTACAAAATTATTTCCAACACCAATCATGCATAACAAAGTTACAAGCTGAACCAAAAAATCAAAGGGCTAAAACTTTGACCATTAACTGTGACCTTGACCTTTAGCCGGGTGACATGGATTTTACACGCGATACATCGCTATCATATGGTCAGGACACGTACAAAATTATTTCAAAATCTCATCATGCACAACACACGTAACTAAGTTATGGCTCGGACAGGAATCCAGCCGAATGGACCTCATTTGAGTATCCCCCAGCAACAAACGATAAAATATCTTACTTTGTTGATTTGATTATGTATAAAATTAATAATGATTAAATATTATTAAATTCATCTTAAAAAATTTACTTAAAAAGAGAAAAAACTACATGTATGGCTGAAGCCTTGAGAGCGACTTTCAGAAGAGAATTTCACTTCATTTTCGTCTTGTCCTTATATTCTGCATAGTAGAAGTTTTTAACCGTTCACAAATAACAATCTTCAAATATGACAGCTAAAGTAAATACGTCGTGAATTTTGCGGTAGAATATGGAATGTGACATCAAAACGTGACTGAAAACAACCAGCCACTCAAGGGTTAAAAAATTGATTTCCTTTGCAACGCAGCATGAATATTATCCCAATTATTATTTCGAAGCATACATTTTTTTCTCCTCATTTTATTCCTAAGATTATAATTCCAAATTCAATTATTCCAGTAAATTTATCAACCGCTTTTTAAACAGTAACAGCTTATTTAATATCTGCATCAAGATAAGGGCAAAATATGGAGTAAAGAAGAGTGTGTTTGTGTTTTTGGACACAACTCTTCTATGAACAATTTATTAAGACAAATTTTCATGAGAGAATATTTATACTGTGGTACATGTATAATACATGTATGGTACACCAATTAATTAACAAAATTACAGTTGACAGTGATATGAAATACATTTATAGTTTTTAAAGTAGGACATGGAATGCGATATTGGAATGCAATACAAGCACGTGTTCCTGTAAACAGCCGTCCACTTAAGTTAAGATTTGTTCATAGGCACTCAAACATTTTTTTCAATTATTATTTCAGATCAGTTGGATTTTTATTCCAAAAATACTGGATTGCTTTTATGAAAAAATTGATATGACATGTGTCTTTGACAGCGTGGTTCTGACAAAGGGCAATAATGGCACCTTTACATATACATGTAGTTTTCTTAAGCAAATAGCTATACATTGTTGAGGTACACAGGTAGGCATCATATTCCTTTATTTTATTTTTAACTTTTTATTAAATTTAGATTAAAATTTATCTCTATTCTGTTTTAAATCTCAAGAAAACATGCAATGTAAAGTTTTTTAATCAATCTTATCTTTTCCAGTGCAAACCCATAGATTTAGGTACTAAACACATGTTAATAGTCGACTTACTGCTTTTTTGTAAATGTTATGCTGATGTTTTTCAATCTGTGCGTTTAGTTTTGTGTTCCCCCTTGTATTTTGTTTTGTTTTCTTATTTATATAATGTTATTCAATGTTGAGTTTTGGTGCGCATAACTCTCATTTTTTAGCCTTGCAGGCAACATCAAAACAAATACCTGATCTGATACCTAAGCTACTCAAATAAACATTATGATTTTATGCACTTAACAGATTCCATTATTGATATGAACATTTAGTAGTATAACTGTGTAAGATCTTTTCTTAAATTTGATGGATTAAAGTTGCATATGCAATCAAAAGTTCTGAATTTTGCATCTCATGAAAAGTTGATATTTTTCTCAAGAAGTACAAGTTAGAGGTTTTCAAGTAATTCCAACATCAAATTTGTAGGTTGAAGAAGAGTTTTAAAATTAAAAAAACCTAAAAATTTAATTTTCTGTCAGACTATTATTATGTGGATGTGTCAATCAGCTGTCATAACTGAGCCACCCTTAGATGTACTGACGCTACTCCAAAACGTTAATTAGCCCCGCCCCCTTCCACTATTCAAAATCTTAACTCATTCCATATAAGGTCATGAACCCGGCAAGATCAAAAACTTTACTTGAGGCATATGAGGAAAAAATGGCCGGTCTTCCTTATGCTGAATTTTAATTATTGCATGATTTCTCCTGGCTATTACTAGCCTTGTACCAACTTAATAATTTTCATTTCAAAGTAATTGTTTTAGTTTATGCACAAACGTCAAAGATGCTTGTAGGTTAGGTTATCCATAACAACTCGAGATTAAGATCTATCAAGAAACTGGTCTCTTAGAATTTATCTATAAAATGAGATGATGTACCGATTTTAATAAGTAGATATCCATGTGCCAGTTTGATAACTGTTGACAAAAATATAAATATGTGTATTTTTTCTTTTTTCTTGATAAAATGTCTGATTACTGATATCGAACTGAGTGTTACTTCATAGTTTGAATATTTCAGCTACTGGAATTCCTCACCAATTTTGAAATCTACCAAATTTTGTGGCCCTAAATTTAAGTTCAGGTTGAGAATTTTAAATGTGAAATGTGTATGGTGTAATAGTGAGTAATCAAAAAAAGCCAACCAATGCACAGACCTAACTTTTTGGAGACCTGTTACAACAAAGACAATTTTTAAAATTATGAAAGGCCTTATAATTCACACGACGGGTGGACTAGACAAAAAACACTTGTACAAAGTATATAGATAGCCAGAGACCCGAGTTCGAATCCCAGTGGAGGCAAGCAAAATTTTCTTTCTCTACATTAATACAAAAATATCATTGTACAACATAAAGCTCTTCCTATCAATGCTACAAATATAGTTTTGTTTTCCACATGAGCTGTTATTATTCACATAAGTTGGAGGGACCTAAGACAAACAGATTTATATAACGGATGACACCCCGTAGATCCTTACAGTGTCAGGTTACATCCTATCCCCTTGTACCAGTCACTAGGATGGAATTCATCATTGATTTTGCTCAAAGCCAACCAAACTCTGTGACATATCCAATTATTATAAGGACATTAACTGCAGAGATTTGCTAGTACATGTTATTTTCTCTACGCTAACTCTAACGGACCTGTCACTTGCAATAAATTGTGTCCGGAAAATTCATCTTACCTGTCTAGAAAATACATAATATAAACAGGTGGTCGATATTATTACTTGTGTTTGTCTGTTTGTTTGAGTTTGTCTGTCCGTCTGTCTGTTTGAACCAGTGACAAATTCAGAGAGCAGCATAGACCGCAAGTCAAGCCAAATTTTAACATGATCGGGGTTAGGCAATCAATTAAGTTTCCTCTGTGTTATTTTCTTCTTCTTCCTTTTATTTGTTTGCTTTGGTTACCAGTTATTAACGTCTAACATGACAAAAAGTGGGCACAAACTCATATACCATATTGACCAGGAGATCACATGACTAAAACTTATACGCTTTATCGATGTGGCCTAAGGGGCAGTGACTCGGGAAACAAATGAAGCTGAAATGAAATTATCCATCCCAAAGCCGTCAAAACAATAACAAATAAATCAATTATTCTAGATTAATTCAAACCATTCCAGAGTGGGTGTATTTGCTGAGAAGCCTCAGCCAGGGGTCGTTATTGTCAAATTTGATTGGTAATCTGCCAATGCCATATGGCACAAATTATTCAAGAGAATTAAGTTCAAACCTTTCTGAAATAATGGATTTCTAACTGAAATGCATCTGTTTCATTTCCTGCCGTAGCTTTTAGAATTATACTGCGTTGTTAAGAAGGCTAGTTATTTGGCTTGCTAATTAGAGACGGTTGCTAGGAAATTTGTAGCTCATTTTAGCCGCCTTTAACCTAACAGATCTGCTCCTAATGTTTTTCCTGATGGATGTACACAGTAAAAAGATTTCCCTAGGAGACAATGGTATAATAGAGTTGACCAGCGATGTCCAGTACCACTGTGACTAAGTACAGCTCGAAGAATTTAGCCACGGTAGTCCAGAACATGCCCTGTATCTGCACCCCCAACCCCTCTTTGGAATTCATTGACGACAGAAATAAAAATTAACACTTACAATTTCTTATAATATGATTGAAATCTTGGAATAAATATATTTCTCTTCTTCATTTTTTGCCTTTTAAAAAGGTGTTTTCTCTACAAGTTTTAAATCAATAACAGAAAGAAAAATTGCTTATAAAATTTAAGACTGATTGATTTATTGGTTAGGGTTTTAAGCCACATGCAGCGGAAAATTTAAATTTATTGTTAATATTTATTAAAGTTAATAATTAGACTTCAGAAAGATCAACAAGCCAGATAATGTCTTCCAAAATGCATATACATGTGCACGTATTTTTTTTATCTACGATTAAGAATACCAGTCATTAAATGAATTCCAGAAATCAGTTAGAGACAGCTGTTTGTTTACTCTTTATTTAATTGACTTATAACTAAAAGTCAATTTGATTATGAGAAATCAGCTGTCAATACTTGTACTACTGTTGCTTGAATAGCAAATAAATTTGGTAGGAATGGAAAACAGAGAAGTAAGAATCAATACAATGTGATAGGTCAGTGTGAGAGGAGGCTGGGAGGTTTTTGTCGTCAGTATATCGGCCCCCCGTGGTATCTGTCACAGCCAGTTTAGAGGCAGCTCAATAAACTGGGTTGTAAAGTCAGGTGCGTGTCTTGGTGAGGTCGTGTAACCCAGTCTGTCCTCTGGGGGGAAACATTAACTTCCGAGCACTGGAACACTCATACTTCAGAGCAATTTGTCTATTCAGTGATTAGCTTAAGAACAATTAATATCGACAACTCTGACGACAGCCTGAAGACAGGGCCGCATCGTTTTCCACCAGCGACGTTAGAAGACAGTTGGGGATAATTGGAAAGAAAACGATACCCAGACAGGCAAATAGATGGAATGATTGTGCTGTCTTATTTGATCATTTACACTGATTTGATTGGTGGAAATTGAACATGGTCAGGTGGGCAAATGATAATAGTCACAGGTATTTAAGACAGCTCCTTAACAACTTTTGCAGATAATCAGCTTGTAAAGTCCACAGGTGAGGATCTCATAGGCTTATACAGGCAATATCGTTCATTCACTGGTCGGCACAGATGCAATAGGAAACTGAACAAGAAAACCAAACTTTCTCACTATCCAGGAGAAGGCAATTTGAAGAAAGACTTTCATCAACAGAAATCCAAACAAAGCCGACATTACCTTCAGTGCAATCTCTATGAAAAATATTTCCAGTCCAAGGAATTCTTATTGAAAACACACAAAAATTCACATGGTATATGAACAGTTTCAATGTTATTTCAAGAAAGCTGTGCTGCTTCAAAATGTACCACAAGATAATGATTTCTTGTGACGACCATCTGCGGGAATAACAGTTCTAGAGGATTTAAAATCTTTTAGCAAACTACAGGGAATTAATCGACTATTTGTATAGCTGTATGATTTTAAAAGGTAAGACAATTACAGACATACCTAATTGCTATATAAAATGTATTTTTATTTATTTTTGATTTAGATTGACAACAAACAAAGTTTCACTGTGACTACATGCTCATTGTGGTACAAATTATTTTGTTGACGATCATAATTTCAAATTGACATACAGGATAATTTTTTTTTATCCAGAAGCGACTTTTTTGAAAGAGAGAATTCAAGATGAATAAAACAGAATTAAATTCCTCCAGGGTTACGGAATTTGACCAGAACCTTTCCAGTTTCTATGACGATCACTACAATTCAAATCATTCCTTTGACTTGCCCTCGCTATTTGACATTCCTGATGACATTGAAACTCTAAAATTTGTGTTGCTTCGCATTTTGTTACCAATGACATGTGTAGGGGGAATTGTGGGCACACTTCTGACTGTCCTTGTCCTTAATCGAAAAAACATGTGTACGCCGATAAATTCCTACCTAAAAGCTCTAGCCGTCACAGACATGATATTTTTAACATTGCTATCAACCCGCCTCCTGGAGCCTTACTTTGCCGGAACTATTTATTACGAAAGATTTCATATCTACCTGGAGTTCATCATAATATTCGGAAGTTTGTTTAACTTGGTTTCAATATGGCTGACTGTGATGTTGAGTATTGAGCGTTACATCGCTATCTGCCATCCATTACGGGTGGTGGCTTTAAGCGGTGCACTTGGAGCACGAACATCCATCATGATCATCTACATCATAGCATTTATTTGTGGTCTTCCAAAATTCTGGGAAATCAAAGTGATGGATCTGCCAGAAACTGGACCATACATCACGAGTGGGGTCCTATCACCCAATAAACAATTCATCCTGGGATATCGTATATTTTACGAAGGAATCCTCAGTGTGTTTTTGCCATTTTTGTTCCTGATTACCATAAATTCCCGGCTCATCCAGGCAGTCCAGAAGTCGACCCGATATCTCCGACACAACTTGTCGGCTGATTGTGCTCTAGATCACCTGATATCGGCAGAACAACTTCAACTGACACTTATGTTTGTCGGCATTACCTTCGTCTTTTTCCTGTGCCATGCCCCGTATCTTATGTATACTATCATAGCAGCCATCTACAATAATGTGTTAACAGCGCAACATGGTCCACATATGTACCTTGCCTTCCTTGTCATTACCCCGCTAACTCTAACTTTAATCGGAATCAAGTCGGCGACTAACTTTGTTCTCTACTGCTGGTTTAGCGAAAAGTTCCGAGTGACATTCAAGAGGCTATTTTGTATGCCTCATTGCCTAACAAAGCCTCAAAAGAGGCGTCTTAGTAACAACACTCGGAGGAGTTCCTACCACATCTCCAAGGAGACCACCTGTTGAAAGCCGTTACCATGATACCGAACTTTGACTGGTGATTGTGTGTCTGACTCATGAACAAGGAAATTAGCCAGAGGATTTTGCAGCAGCATCGGTTAAATTAGCCAGTTTTCATCACAGAGTTTTTGTTTGATATTGCATCATTAATTTGTCGGAAAGAGCTGTTTAGAAACATATTCAGAAACAAACTTGTGGCTTATAAATTTTTTCAGTCAGTGGAGGACAAAATGCCTGAACAGTGTTGGTGATCTAGAACATGTATATTTAGAGGGTTCCCTAAACAAAGGAATCTGTTAGCATATTACAGCACCAGTATGTCTCATATATGAACAAATCAGAGAGGGTCTATTAATAAATGGAATTGGGCTGTTGAATAGTTGTGAACTAACTGAGGTGATGCTGTAAGTTGAACATCTGGTGACTATAATAGGGTATCATTATGAGTCCGTCTGTGGTAATTTCATGGTATATGAACAGTTAATATATTAACATATAAACTGTTAACAAGTCAGTCAATTAGCAGGATGGTCTACATGGCTGATGGCTGCATGCAAACAATTTCAGGCTTCTATAGTTTGAATCCTTCTCTAAAACATGTATCTGGACAGACTTTCAAATTTGATCTCATTCCTACAGGAGCTTATTAGTTGTAGTTGAATTACCGAGAGAGGTCTACCATTACACTAAATTCAAATATCTTAAGAACAGAATATCATGTGCATGTACCTTGACACTGGGAAACTATTTGAACTAAGATCTGTTAGCTCTAAAAAAAAAAGATCAGTTAGGTGATCAATCTGTAATTAAGACAAATATTATACAGGAATCATTGAAGTACGGTCACCTCAGACATTTTAAGAGCAAAATGTGTCACCACAAAAAAAAAGAAATTTTTGGCTATAATGGAAAAAAAAGGTGATCCAAACTCATTCAAGTACTTAAGTACATGTATAACATCTTACAGCAGAAATGTGCAAATGACCAATGGGATGGTCATCTGGGTCAAAAAGGGTCAAACCGAAGCCGCGAGATTTGATTTATTGACTGGTGTTTAAGGATATCGTGTATTCCAACAGCAGACAGTGGCTCTAACACAACAAAATAATGTGAAGTCACTTAAGTGTTAATCGCTATTGGAAAGATAATGTTCCGCCAGTGCTAAGTATGACAGCATGAATATACTGTCCTTAGAAACATACTGCCCTTAGCCAGAGGGCGGATTATTTTTTATTATAAAACTTACGTGGAGCAAATGACCACTTTCTGTTTGTAAATTGTGGTACAAAATTGTGATAGATTGATTGGTGTTTAATGACGTAGTTAATGGTATTTCATTAATATGACAGCCTTGTATTCCAACAGTATAGAGCGACTCTTAACACAACCATAAAAAGTGCTGTCACTTTAGTGTTTGTGATGTTGGAAAGATAATGTTCCTCCAGTGCTAAGTGTGACAGCATGAATATAATCTGGAAACACACTGCCCTTAGCCGGAGGGCTCCACAGTGATGAAAATGATGAAAAATTTAAGCAAATTATTTATTCTTGTTTGTGTGGCAACTTAGATGCTCGGCACATAACAAAAACAAGACTAAGATGGATTTTCAACTTCTGGGTTTACTGATATACCCAGAAGTTGAAAATCCATCGTATTCATGTTTTTGTCATAAATTATACACCCAAAACAATTGATAAAACTGTCAGCTGTTCCATATTCTTATCAGAAAGCTTGATGTTTTTGCTTGACACGATTTGTTATTATGGAGAACTTCGACATGTATTAGTTCCATACATTCTTCTTTTATGGAATATATCTTTTTTTTCTTTTGTTAAAATTCAGAATAAGATGGTCAGTAAAGTTGTATATTCTTACTTTGTTGTCCATAAAGTGTACCAGTTTGCTTGATTTCTTTTCAAGTTCTAGTAACCGATAATAAAGAGTTATTTAGGGTACTGAAGACAAGGTAAACAACCACATCTTTTTTTCACCTTTTTTTTGTTTACGCTTCAATTTAAATATTCCATCTGATTCTTAAATAGAAAAGATAATGTTCATTTAAATTATAACAGTAAACAAAGTCACGTATATCCCCATCTTAATGTCATACTACATATGTTACACCTGTAATATTACCTTGTGAAAAAAATGTGAAATATAAATATATCATTAACTTTATTCAATGTATTGTTTATTATTATTATCTCCATTTCTCAAGAAGTTAAAGGCAATAATTCAACTTGTTCTTGATGTCTTCATTAAGAATAACATAAAATATTATGGATATTCATTTTCTGGTATATTTTAGGTGCAATGTTTCAGCCTAGATACTAAGACATTTCATGAATATAGCTACTAGTTTTGCTTTTCTGCCATGTCTGCTCCGAAAAAAAAGGCCAATATTTACATTGTCTCAATCCAACTTGTTTCCATGTTTTTAAATCTGTAAATTTTAAAAGGCACCGGTTAGAAACATGTTTGATATGTACATCTAATATCATACAGATATCTTAGGGGGTTTTGCAGTTGTGTTTCAGACATAATCTGGTTATTTTTAGTTGTGGTTACACGGGCACGGCTCGAAAAAATGTTTTTTTCTCGGCAATGACTGAAAAAATTTCCCGGTAAATGTGTAGTGTGGTAAAGGCATTACAACAATAACGTATGTTTAAAATTATCCAAAAGACTGTCCCTTTATAATATGTTTTAGCAAAAGTGAGGAGGAAACGTTATGAACGTTTTAGATGGCATATGCATATCGTTTATTAAGCTGCCAGGGTCTACGAGGCGGGCGACATTCGCGGCAACTGACTATTCTCGCCTTTGCGACAGCCCTCTGCAGCTATGCCGGCTTATTCAGTTCAGTCCAGTCTAAATACACACACAGAACTCTTGGAAAATGCGACTTAAGTCGTCCTTTAACATAC
>JAVFBZ010170684.1:0-16473 GCA_032466195.1 Katharina tunicata | reverse complement strand
TCATGTCAGTGTTGACGTTGTGACAATGAATAGCTATGATGTAACAATGTACAGTAATTCTACATGCATATAAAACTGATGGAATGTAAACGCCTACATCTTTATTTAGATCAGGTTAGAAGCGTCTTATTTGGATAGCTTCCATAAGTTTCCTTGTTTATTTTGTCATATTTTGAAGGTTATTCTTGATGGTTTTCACATTTTTCCAATCAATAGTTTTCCATCTCAGTCGTTATGTTTTTGAAAATCCATCTCAGTCGTCATGTTTTTGTAATTTACCCAGCTTCTATATGCCACTCAAACAAGAAAGAGTATACCTGTTAACATAAAATACATGCATAACGTCATGTATAACACAGTTTTTTTACAACTTACACAGTTTGATGTAAACTGATAGTGTGCTATGATATACATACATCAAATAAAGTTACTAGAACAATTTGGAAGGCATCTGTGCAAATATCACATAACCTGATAATCATAGCATATCGTCTCGTTGCGTTTGTTTGCTTAGTGTGTCATGGTCTTGAGTTTGGGTAAGGCTGGTTGATATGATCGGTCATTCGAAGAACTAAAAATAACTGTTTTGCTTTATTTGTTTTGAAGCCTTTAATGAATAAAATAGCTTTCAACTTATTTGTGCTCAAATTTTAATAATATTTACTTAAGGATTTATGAAATTGTTCTTTAAGTTGTTTTAACACTGCAGAACAAGATATATATTTCTCTTCCGAGGGATCATTATTACTTCAATTTCTTTGGCCTTTAATACCCTTGACATTCTCCCGTGGTATGATGTATACTTGAATAATACGCTGTCATGGATCTTATTCAATACCATTCGCTTTTTGTTATTAACCTTGCTACTGAGTAGAAACACTTTAAAATCTCCTCCATCTTGCAGTTATTTCGGTTTTAAATACGAATTAATCAACGTCAATGTTGTGAATTACAACGTGTAGATTGAAGCTGGCGAAGAAAGTAATACCGCTGTAAGATGTATAATGTCTTAGGGACTCCATCCAGTGAGCATAATTTAGCTGGACTAGGACGTAAAGAACTTTTTTTCCGGTGGCGAGCACATTGCTTCAATAGTCATGTGATGATTTGATCGGAATGATTACTATTTCTGAGACACGTTGAAATGATTTGATCTCAACAAGTGTACCCAGTGAATTGGATATTTGTCGTTTTCTGTTTCAAACAGGGCCGGAGGCGCAAAGGCTCTGACTAAAAGCCCACATTTAACCGACCATTTACCAAGCAAATAAACAGTGAGTATGTTATCACCTTGTCTGAGTTTCTGATGCATTGACACTTAACAGCTTGTTGAAGGAAGTCAACGATGATTGTTTATTTTACAGTACGTGAAAATACACAAATATAAACAGCATCTACACGTCCCATTTTGGAAAACGAATAGACATCCAGGATACCAAATCCGGGTCTCTAGTTGGTCTTTAACAAAGGACGCCAGAACCAATGAAGTGGTTAACGATAGATATTATCTTTTACATTAGAGTTTTAAGAAGCCGTTGGCCATCGATTCATCATTGCTTGTACCCTTCTGTCATTATTTTTCTTCAAGCCGAATTACTATTCGGGAGCAGATATCACAGGCCTTTATATTGACATGTTTGAAACCAAAGTTGGTATTTTATTGACTAATTCAAAGAAGTAATCTTGTGGACAAGAAATGCTCGAGGAAAAAAATTAGTGTTGTTCATATATACGCCAAAACGGGTGGTGGGGAACATTCTTAATTGCTTTATATTATTTAAATTTTTTACAATTAGCATATTTCTATTTGGTTACGTTGGCTGACAAGCAGCATAGATAATGAATGTAATGGCTACCTATGATTCAAAGATTTTAAAAATACATAACGTAATAATTATGTTGACAAAAAGTCCCAAATATGCATATTTGTAAGTATGTGGCGGGACCGCGTGATTGAGCGTTGAACTACGGAGTCCCTTTAACTCTACCTGGAATAGGTTCAATTCCCCTGTGGTATATATGGGAATCTTTCCGGTGGCTGCGGATTTTGCGGGGTGGTTTCTTCCCGATTGTCTACCATACACTGGAAACGCAAATTCGTCATAAACGTTAAACACCCTTGGGTACGACGTTAAACATTAATCAAATAAATAAGTATGTAGGGTTTGATGCGGCGTGTATATATATATATACATATATTTATCTTGATTAGCATAATTATTACATTTAACAATATATTTGCAAAACGCTTATTTTTACAAGGGTCACGTAGCTTAATTTGTTGGTAATAAATTATCTGTTTACTATTCCTACGTTGATATACTGCATTTTGTAAATGGTTAATATAAAAACACGACAAAAACGTCTAATATAATTGAGGAGTTGCCTTGTAAATTGGATCATTTATTAATCCTAGTTTGGAACCATATTTGTCGTCCATTAAATGACGCCATACAAAGTTGTGAATCAATAATTGTGATAGTCCACAATATTTATAAAACCTTTTGTAATTGCTACTATTCATGCGATCGATTTTCTACCTTAAAAACAAGCAAAAATAGAAATACTTTATATACAGTAGAGAAGGAATGTGTGAAAAACTATCCAACTGTTGTGATTTCGAACTGGAATAAAAACTGTTTCGGAACAATGAAATTCTTTAAAAGCTTTGTAGGATTTAATGTAATTTTGGGTTAATTAAAGCGCAATAAAATGTCCGTTTTGTTGGAATTTCCAACGCATTATTATGTACAAGATAAAATGACAAAAGAAAATCACTAAAAGCAAGTCTCCAAAAGTCCTTTGAATGTGTTGCGTGGAAAAACAATCTCACGCGGTGCCAGGTTTTCAATAATAAAATCTCAGCTGAAAAATGTCTCAATCACTCATTCGGGATTAATGATTTCATTCAATTTTTCTTATTTTAAGGCTTTTCTTCATTTCATTTGGTACACCCAAAGTCGTTTTTCTTATTATGATGGCGGTGTAGTCTATAACATGATCTTTATTGATATCACAATTTTCCACCCTGACTAGACTCCTGTTGTACTTCTCATTTTAAGACCTGTACGTGTTGGGTTAATGCAGACTTGTCATACACCACACACATACATAAATTAATTCATTGGCGGCTCCATTCAAACGAATGATGTGCGCCATAACTCTAGGTTTAGGTTTGTCTCATAATTATGCTACATAATAGCAAATGTTAATGTAATTAAACTACAGATATTAGTGTCACCTAATATTTCATGATACAATACTAATGACTTGAAGTTACAGATTGGATTATACACAAAGTTAAAAGAGTAAAAGGTTAATACAAAGTAAAATAGGAGGAAATGCAAGGGTTATAAAGCGAGTAGGTATGGCTGGCAAAATGGGTAAAAACAAAAACATACATTGACTAGGGTCTACATATGATGATACAAAAATGATCACAAATATGTCATACATCATGTTTGCTGCAAAATGGCATATATCCCCAAAAAAGCTTGAATTACATGGTTTATCGTCTTATTAAAATTGACCTTTAAAGATATAGTTTTACGACCTTATTGACATAGGTTAAAAGATATAATAATGATTTATCCCTTAAATATCACTGTTTTGCGCTGACCGTTTGACACGCTCAGTCACATGCATTTATTGCTCTTGTCAACATAATAATTTGTAACGCTGATGTTTTCTCTCAGGCCAATGCGAATTAGGAAAAAAAAAAAACAGTCGGTTTGAAATATATTAGCAATGCAAAAATCGATAACAGATGGATAATATAAAGGCAATATTACGATGTGTGGCCAGTTATGACTGCAACAAGTTTGCCTAGGACAAACATCAACAGTAGCTTTGTAGACATGCATTTTTATTTTTAAAAAATGGTACACCTGATCACATATGTAGTGGCCTACAGATATTATCTTGGTTTTATAATTTATGAAGCCATCAATCTTTGATTAACATCTTGAAGTTCCATACATAGGTGACATATCTGGTATGTCAAAAGACATATACGAAGAAAATCAATATTCGGTAACACTATGAACCACAATATCGAGGAAAAAACTGTCAATAACACGTCTGTTTTCTAGGCTGTTGAATGAACATTTAGTGAATTTCAAAACTATTATTCTGAAAACTTGAATGACGCCATCCGTCTAAAGAAAATGTACGATTAAATGCACATCATTTCAGGGAATGCGTTACCCTCAATGGCATTCGCTTGTCATCTGGTCAACGAAGTTATATACTGTAAATATATCAACTACATGTATATAGTCCTCAAGGGACCTATCCGTACTGTACGGGATATCCAGAACCATATCTTCAAATGTTGTCTGTATAATTCTGTGACTGTTTATTCTTGTGCAAGTCTTGCTATTTAGTTTTCGACCTCATCTGTCCGTTCTCTTGTAGCACATGTAGTTAATTCGTATTTCCAGCAATTTATTAGAAATTTAAGTTAATATATATCTTTATATACTTTTGTCAATACTAATCGCCATGGCAAAGGGATATCGACTAAATATAACCGATAAATCATCTCATGTTCTAGATAAATTCAAAGAGACAAGTTTCTATATAGATCTGAATCTCGAGTTGTCTGGATAAACTAAAGACGCATCTCGGGAAAAGGCAATATACAGTGTCTGTAGCATGTTAATTGCGAAGAACATAATTATATGGTTATAACAAAATATTGATATATATATTTATTTATATATACTTTGATAAGGTCAATTGTATTTTCCTAGCGGCTTCTCGTTTTGACAAAATTGACTTGTACTGGTTGATGTCCGGCAAACATTAGCTGCTCATCGTTGTGAAAAGATTTAGTTGTATTAGTTGATGCCAGGCAAACACTAGCGGCTTCTCGTTTTGACAAGATTGAGTTGTATTGGTAGATGTCCGGCAAACACTAGCGGCTCCTCGTTATGGCAAGATTGAGTTGTATTGGTTGATGTCCGACAAACACTAGCGGCTCCTCGTTGTGACAAGATTTAGTTGTATTAGTTGATGCCAGGCGAACACTAGCGGCTTCTCGTTCTGACCAGATTAAGTTGTATTGGTAGATGTCCTGCAAACACTATCGGCTCCTCGTCGTGACAAGATTTACTTGTATTAGTTGATGCCAGGCGAACACTAGCGGCTTCTCGTTCTGACCAGATTGAGTTGTATTGGTAGATGTCCTGCAAACACTATCGGCTCCTCGTTGTGACAAGATTGAGTTGTATTGGTTGATGCCAGGCAAACACTAGCGGCTCCTAGTTGTGACAAGATTTAGTTGTGTTAGTTGATGCCAGGCAAACACTAGCGGCTTCTCGTTTTGACAAAATTGAGTTGTATTGGTTTTGTTTGTTTGTTTGATTGGTGTTTAACGTCGTACTCAAAGGTATTTCATTTACATGACGACGGATTCTCCACTTCTTATCTACTCTACACAATACGTCGGAAAACCGGGAGTAAACCTGGTAAAAACCGCCCCCGCAATTGCCGAAGTCACCTCGTGTGACTTCCTCATATACGTCAGGTCCACTGGAAGACTTGAACCCATGCGGTACATCGAAGGAGGGTCTGCAGTCAAACGTGCTAACCACTGAGCCACGGCGCGAGTTGTATTGGTAGATGTCTGGCAAACACTAGCGGCTCCACGTTGTGACAAGATTGAGTTGTATTGATTGATGTCCGGCCAACACAAGCGGCTCCTCGTTGTGACAAGATTGAGTTGTATCAGTTAATCTGCTTGGCGTCCTGCAAACACAAATTAACAGGTGTACACAGCATCGCACATTTTCCATATGGCAGTTACAAAGTCGCTAAGTACAGGGTTCATAAACGAAAAGGTAATTTTCTGTCATTCTCTCCTGACAGTGTAGAACAATGTCTCCATGATTATTGACCTATAATGCACACCTAGTAGTTATCATTGTTATTATTTACTACCAATGGCATCAATTCGCTTGACCCATATCGCTTATATTCCTGGCCGTATAACAATATTTGAGACTTTTTGGAACTTTTTATCTTGCCAGTGGCAGCTTTTACGATCTCCAACACAGAATACCAAGCGAACAACTGATAATTTATTCAATAATTTCCGTGATGTTTGGTTGTCTTATAGTTCTTGTACTTAACCAAAATGGTCTTTATAGATTGACGATGTAGAATGTTACTTTATTATTTGCTTGTGAGCAATTGAACTCATTTCAGCCCTAATAAAAGAAAATGAGATATTGAAAAGTGAACGTATGACATGGTTGGTTTTATTCAATATAGTAAATCCAAAATTATAGATTATTTTACAGTCTTTGGAACACATCCACTCCTTGATTCTCACAACCTGGACAAAACTTGGATACTTCTTGAAAGAAAACGGCTAGAAAAACAAAGTGAAGTAACGGCTTGAGTTAGTGTTTTTGTCATTGACGAAACTCTAAGTTAATCAACATCCGATTATCCCCAATTCTTTGCTAACGTGCTATAAAACTGACTCTACGGAAGGCAATTATTTCCTCCTTCAGATCTATACACAGTTGTTTGTCTTCATTTACAGATATCGGGTGGATGTCTTGGAGGTTCATGTGTTCCCTGGTCTAAGTGGCTTTAGGAAGTCGATTTGTTGTGGTATCCTGTGTTTCGCCCTGTTAATGACACGTGGTGTATAAGCCATATAAGTTGCACATAAAATACAACAACAAATCAAGCAAGAATGTCTTTTGAAAAATTGTAAAGTGAAACAAAGAATGTGTCATGAAAACACCATTATACCACAAAAAATACAAACTCAAGACACAAAGAATAACATTTTTGTGAACTTCTTTAAGCTGTCTATCTAAATTTTGGGTGTAATTAGAGTTTAGGTTAAGTATTGTGTAAAACCCAATTTAAAAACAAACAAGTTATTTCCAGATATCTAATTAAGACTTTATCCTATTGTTGTTGTTTTTAAAATGACACGGATCCGTTTGTCGGACCCAGTCATGTTTAAACAAGAACATTTAGGAGCTTGATTATTACTGTTACCAGAGGAATTGCGCAGTTTTGGCAAGTCCGTTTCCCATGTATGGTACCGATAGAGGCACTGTTACACACGCTTTAAACACGTGCAGACGTTCACCCGAGTATTCTGTGAGCGGTCCAAAACATCTCGCATGGCATTGGGTTTCATGGTGAAACTTATAATTAATTTAATAGAAATACCACTTATAGTACTAAGGGGTTTCCACGTTAGAACACTATAGTAGTACGAGTTTAGTCCCTTCCAAAGTAGAAATTATTTGAATTGCAAGAAAGTGTCTTCAATGGATCTTACATTTTCGAAGTAAGTTATCTAATTGATACTTTCGGCTTGATAGTTCGCTGTTTGATTATGGTCCCACGGCCTGATTCCGTTTCAATTAGACGCTAATGGTTGGGATCTTCAGGCGCCTGTTGTCTTTAACGTAACAAGATTGAGTGGAGTCGGCTTGACTTCCGACGCAAATAAGTCAAGGTTAAAGAAGTCACTAAATAATTGAGACAAAGATTAGTGCTGAGATAGATCAATACTTATTATGTTGTGATGGCTACGAAGCCAATATGCTTTTTAAGCTTTCCCTATATTCAATTTAAATTTGAAATTTAAAAAATGTCGCATAGCTTAGGGGGGTGCAAACTGTTGATAACGCGCAGATTTTCTGGCCGGTAATGGCTGCCAATTATTATCTGTGGATGACGCTTGATTGGAAATCCTTGACTCCTGGAATATGGAAATTATTTGTGTAATTTATGTGTAGATTATCACTAAAATTTGTCAGGGCGTTTGAGATTTCGTTCTGATTTAAGAGCGACAAGTACTCAATTTTCTCGATGCCATTTCTGCCCATAGCAGCACGACTTTTGAGCATGTTTTATTTACACTGAGACTGGCGCTTTAATTTTTTAAAGCCGGATAAATTATGGATTTTATTTACCATACATACAAATCGTGTCGCAATTGAGTGAAACCGATTTAAACTGGGAATCTAAAATTCAATTGCATAGTAGTAGTACTGCATATAACAGCTTATTGTTTTCGTACTTTAACCATATAATCTTTCCCGGAAGCTATAACTTTGTTTAAGCACTTCCACAGATGTATTCATGGATTTATTACTCACAAACCAAGGTACAGAGAGGACGGGCCTTTTATATCTCATTTTACTAATGATACGACAATGGTTTAATTCGATTGTACATTTCTGATCTTGATTTATTTATCTCTGCTCTTGGTGATTTTGGATAATTTGTGCCCCGACTAGACCAAGGCTCTCTCGATTATCGCCGACCGACTCTCCCAAATCACCTGTTTTACTTCACTAGCGTGCAGTTAACAGGCAATGTTATTTATGGTAATGTGTGACTGTGTAGACCCTTAGATTCTTAATTGTCCGACGATATACACTGGCTTGTGCTTGTTTGTGTCAATAGTCTGGGTGTTGATGCCTAATGAAGCACGAACAAACAGTGGACATTTTTCAAGATAAATCAAGCTACTTAACTTAAGTATTTGGTACGTGATGAATTATGTCGTTGTTAGCATGTGCTTTTCTTCGAATGTGGATCACAAACAAAACGCATACCTCGACTACCATTCGGCACTGACAATCAACGTCTGAGTCCGAACAAACAATTGTCAAACGGCACGATTACTAAAGCCATTGATGTTGTTATTGTAGATATGTGTGGAAAGTGGATAATTACACACCAAAAGAGTCTAACGAACAGCAAATGCATTAAGCAAAATGGTTTATATTAAAGTGGCCCATAAGTGAACGTTCGCGGTCGTATATTCACATTTGAAATATCTTACAACACATGAAATTAAAGGCATGATATAAAATTGAGTATCTTGCTTGATTTTTTGCCAAGATTTTGCCAAGTCTCTTCACAAACGTTACAAAAGTTTAATGTTTGGGATAAGATGTGCACCAGAAATGTATCAGAAAGTATTACAGCAAGCAATTAGTAGTTGTGCAGGTGTTCACAATATTATGGACGATATCATTGTCCACGCAGAAACGGTTGAAGAAAATAAACAAAAACTGGATAATCTAAGTTTTGTCAAATAAAGGATTGTCATTAAATATTGACAAATGTCAGTTTAATCTCTCAAAGTTAGAGTTTATGGGACACTTATTGCCGGATAGAGGAATAGGGCTTACTGAGAGTAAGATTAAAGCTATTCGGAGAGCTTGGGAATCGCGCAATGCGGGAGAGGTCCGATTTTTTAAGGACTCGTTAATTTTTGTGCCAGGTATATTGAAAATTTGGCAACAATATCCGAGCCATTTTGGAAACTAACGAGAAACGACGTAGAGATTGATCGGAATGTTGAACAGACCAATGTTTTTAATCAGTTAAAACAAAGTCTCACAAATGTAGAAACGTTAGCATTTTTGATAAAAACGCTAAAACTCGGGTAATAGCTGACGCCAGTCATGTGGGATTACGCGCTGTTTTGGTTCAAGAACAAAAAGGTGAGAATAGGATTATCTGTTGTGCTAGTCGTTCATTGACTGACGTCGGGCTCAGATACTCTCAAACCGAGAAAGAAGCATTAGAGTTAGTATGGGCGTGCGAAAGATTTCACCCATACCTGTATGGATCTGACTTTGACCTAATCACCGATCACAAACCCTTAGAGTTTATTTATTCGCCTCGATCGAAACCGAGTGCTAGAATAGAAAGGTGGGTGCTTAGAATGCAACCTTACACCTATAAAGTCAAACAATATTGCTGCTAGAAATAATATCGCGGACTGTCTGTCCAGATTATTAACCGAAAATAAATCAGAAAATTCGGTTCACGAAAATACAGAAAATTACAGATTTGTAGCACCGGAGTCTACACCTGTTGCATTGACAACCAAATAAATAGAACGAGCGGCAGACTGTGACGACGAATTAAACGCTGTAAGAAACTGTATTTCGACAGGTAAATGGAACAGTATTAGATTTCCACAATGCCTAGACACGAATTGTCAGCTATTGGAAAACTTGTACGGAGGGGAACTCGAATTGTTATCCCTATGTCGCTACGTGACCAGGTGTTAAGATAAGCACACGAAGGACAACCGGACATTGTTTTGACAAAACCAAAGATTAAGAACTTAAGTACGGTGGCTAGGTATTAATAAGGAGGCCGAAAATTGTTGTAAAAGTTGCTTCGGATGTCAACTTGTCTCCAAACCATCTTTTATTATTGCAAAAAGTCTTATGCAGGATTCGGGTCATTTACCCGACATACTTTTATGTTCCTGGGAATTACTTATTACTTTTTGTCATTTTCTTGTCTGATAATTTAGGTGAAAATGTCAGATGTTTATAAAAAAAAAATGACGTGTGGACTATCTTGTCTAGTCTGTTCTTTAAAAAACATGTAATAGCTATATGTATGATTACACTATGCTATATATATATGTTACAAAGACATGACGACTGAGATGGATTTTCGTCATGTGTTTGTAATTTACCCAGCTTCTAAATGCCACTCAAACAAGATATATATATATGTGACATTGATTCTTAACGCTGTAGACAAATGTTTAAGAGGATACTGACACGAACCAGAATAGCAAGATTTTACACACACGTCACATGTGTCAGTACTTAAAACAAATTATTATCATTATGCGCGATACGTAAACTTGTCAACTTGTGTCTATTTCCATATTTTAATAATAAACATTTGGCAAACAATATGGCAAGCCAATATATTTAATTTCCTTTAAATTTCAATTCAAGTTCCATTGTGATATAACAAAAGAAGTTGAACTTACCACACGGTTAATTTTGTACCACCTTTCTATCAAGAAGTAATTAGGCAAACACCAATATCGTTTTTGTTTCACGTAGATAATATTTGATACAATTCCAGATAACGGATAGCTCTGACATTAATTCAAATCTTCTGCATCCTGCAATTGCACATCTATTTGTTGATAAACTTGGTAAACACTAACACGAACTGCTGATGAACAGTCTGTATTCCCGTTTGGTCATATTCCAGCTCCACGACATTAAACACCAATCAATTACATAAATACATTTATGTATGTGAGTGAGTGTCACAAATGTAAGCTACAAACAATTACAGTGAAAGTTTTATGGACAATAAATATTTAATTATTTACATTATATTTAATAATACTTACGGTGATATAAAATTGGAAGTATTTTCGCTTATTCAAATCTTTATACAATGTCCTGGGTATTGAATAACCATATTGGGAATAAATGATGTACTCCAAATAAGCATCAAACTCATGAAAACATAATAAATCCGAACAATACTGTCAGGCCTCTCTGCAAAGGCATTGTCTATAGAATATCATATATAATATTAAACACATACGATCGCCAGAATCTTGCTTGACCGAGACTTACGAACCTTTTCAGTGATTTTCCAATAGATCATATTTTTACTTAAATGTCGTGCAGTTAACTTGTATATAAGTTAAAGGACGTATTCTGGTTACGTCGTTTTATGTGAAAGAGTCCTGCGATAATGCTTATCCTTTCAGACATATATAAATAAAGGCGATATATTATCTGGTCGAGTCAGTAATATAGCCACAAATAATATATATGAGTGTGATTACCTGTTATATAAATAGCAACACTAATAACCATTAAATAGTCCTTTATCGTTATATGAACATTTGACAAACCAGAATTGTACACGCATATGTCATATTTTTAAAGCCTTGGCAGAACAAATCAACCGAAATCTAGCGCAGGATGGACGCAATTTTATGCGTATTAAAAGATCAAATGAGAAATATGATTTTATAAACTCAGTAAAAGAATACGATTAAATGAGTATATACATTTACGTCGTGTAAAAACTGGTTACAGTTAACATATAAATCAAGGAATGAGATTGACATTAGATATAACAACAAACAAAATGAGCCTGTTGAGTTAATTGTCCTTTGATAAATTTCTAGAACATGTAAGGCACTTGTCAACACCAGGTTAATATTTGTTTTGTCTTTCGAATTAAATGGCAACAATTTGAAGATAAAGGTCTAATATTGAATATAATTGTTTTACATTTTTTTGTCGTTCAATTTGAACAGCACACAACAAGTCGTGTCAATAATGTATCATAATTAAATAATTTTTCATTTGGCGTTGTGCATTTTACACGAAAATATTATGCCCAAAGAATGAACGCCCCGACTGACTGCGTTCCTTCCGGCTTAGTTCTGCAGTTGTGCGACTTTAACAGAAGCTTCGGTAACCTAAGACACTTTTTTTTGTCTCGTTATTTTCTATTTCTAAAAGAGGTCATGGTTAATATCCTTAGATTGACGGCCTCAGAAAAGGGAACTACAAAAGCATGAGGAACTGACTGACATCAGCTTTTGTCTGTGATCGGCTTTATTTGATGACCGATTATCGATCATATACTGGTCCAATAAAGTATATTGTTGTATCATGATGCATCTTTGACAAGATGCTAATGGACAAACTTTGTCAAAATTGAACATATAAACCTAGTCCATGACAAAACCTAAACTTTTAACACACTTTCCGTGGCTGAATTAAGTGGTCTTTCTTTATACAAGTATATCAGTGACATTCGCTTTAATTGCGCGTAATAACTTTGGTCACTTTGTGAAACCACAGAGCATTTGAAGCATGACTATTCAGAATTTACACATAATAAACTTTTGAATATGACCTTCAGACATAATCAATGCATTTCACGCCACTTTACCGCGACATTTAATCAGGTCAACGGACATATCGATAGAATCAGCATCTTAACTCGGGGGATCCTAGTTCATATCGATACAACTTTGATCGCATAGTTCACCGTTTATATTGATACAGACAGGCCCATACTTAACATCGACTCGAACAACATCCTCATACTTTATCAGTAAATGGCGTTTGTAAATGGTGAAGAATAAGATACAAAGAAAACAATTCGACTGATAAATTTTGTATTTGGGTTTAAGTTAAAGGTCTTAGGAAGAACACCCAATAATCCTTCACTTCGTAAATTAATCGTTGCAAAGCCTCTATACATCAACTGGGTTTGAGAGTTTTTTTTTTCTTTTTCAATTATCTTTTCTCTAGCAGATGAACATGTTTTTGTCACCACATCCATTGGTACGTTTGTCTTTATGATTAAATGTAAGTGACAACTTGTTAGACCCTCGGAGCCTCACGAGACAGTGTAAGTTTAGTTCAGAAATAGTTAGTCTTGATTTACCTATCGCTTCACTTGGTAGTGTGGATAGTATTTGTTTGAACTCCTTTAAATCTCTCTTCAGTTTGCTGTTATAAGATACAAGGAATCCACAGTTCTATGTGTTCGCCGAGCTAAAAATACCGCTGAATGTGGCGTAAAACACCAATCAATCAATCAATCAATCTAGCTCGGTTTTCACTTATAATTTATCAAACTCTAAAAAACTATCCTAGTATTGTTGTATTGGTGTCTTACTTAACAGACAAACAACAGCTATTTTATCGTCAAAATACTATAAGTGATGAGGACATAGTTAAGCAAAATCATTCGTGTGAGTTTCAGATGATTCGTTACTAATAATCGCTCAACGAACCTCTAAAATCTCCCACATGACTTGAGGAGCTGAAAGTCAAAGATTAAAAGGATCACCTTCATTTATTTTCCGATTAAATTGACCTGAACAAACGCTAGTCATTTTACTCCATAAATCAAGCTAGTAAACTGAAGTATTTATTCGCATGATGGATGTTGTCGTTGAAATCGGATACAGTTAATGAACATGTAAAACATTTAAATAACGTTAAAGATCACACTACTACTATGTTACATTAATCCATTGATTTGTATGGTTTATGCCTTTAACCATATAACATTGAAAATCAAATATTCACTAATAAACCAAGAAGAAGCTCTCTGCTCGCGTTAACTATTTTTATAACAACAACCCTATGCTAAGAATATCTGCATCTAGACGTTTCATCCCAAAACACACATATTCCGTGAAAAATGACCAAAGTACAAA
Source organism: Katharina tunicata (assembly GCA_032466195.1). Taxonomy (NCBI): domain Eukaryota; kingdom Metazoa; phylum Mollusca; class Polyplacophora; order Chitonida; family Mopaliidae; genus Katharina; species Katharina tunicata. The sequence continues at coordinate 2,447 of JAVFBZ010170684.1, read as the reverse complement.
ACAAAAAATATCGAGTTTTGGTGCACAAGCAATTTCATCTGCGAACCATTATTTGCTACTATGGAGTGCATCTGAACGCACCATCATCTGCATCATCATGTCCTTGTATTGCATTGTATAGCAACGCAGGAAGATTAATGTACACAACGGTGTCCCGATTCCTCAAATCTCTGCCACAGTTATCGTTCCTTTATACAGTATCTTTTAGACGTAAATGTAACTAGTGACAGCTCTGGTAGAGATTGGTCATTCCCCTGCTCTATTTATTGCTTGAACTTTACTGAATGTCCAGCAGATATTTTTTTTCTGTCGAGCAGAAAGAACCACGATCTATGCTTAGCGCTCGCGTTAATCATAAAGCTGAAGTAAGACGAAAAAAATTGGGTAAATGACCAAGCTTAGAACTGTATAGCCTTTAAAGTGTGGGTTAGGTTGGTATTAACTCCAAATCGCCATTAAATCGCTGCTATTTGTGACATTTATATCAGGTTTAGAATCGCTCTTCTGTCACACACATGTTTTTATTTTGTTGCTGGAAATGGTTCATTATGATGTAAGTTGTATGTCTTAGCTGCAATAGTCAGTGGTGAGCTTAATTCTTTAAATTGTTCCGCTCAATATTTGTTGGGAAAAGAAATGAGTCAATAATTTGTGGCAAATTACCATTAACTCTCTTTCATATCATTTGCGGATATATAAGTCCAGATTGAATTGATTCTGCTGCCATAAATATGACATTTTAATGCTTTTGGAAACGACTCCTTGGCATGTACGCTGTGACGTCTGTTCATTATTCCACAGACGGTATATTAACTTCTGGAATCGGTCATATATCATCATATAATACATATTGTTATGTCTCATTACATGTTATACAGACGACATCGAATAACATGAATGTAGTCATTTATCAATAGACTCAATTAAGACGAACGAGGTCAGCCAAATTTTCCCCCAAAATGCGAAGTCTTAGCATACAAACTAATATGCCTTTGCAGAAGCTTGCCAGATATTCTGTAATAGTGTACGAGAAAACGAGTCTTGGTAAATACTTTCTTGTATAAATCACGCCATATAATTAATGGTTATCATAGGAAATAAAGCCATGAATGAGATTGGCATTTAAATAAATGGATACGTTATACATATACCGAATAGGCTTGATGAAGCAGGCGATTAGACAATAGTCACTGTCTGTTTGGGTCCTTGAGTTAATAGATAGAGGTCATATTATTTCCACAGTGTCAATCGTGCGGAATACGAGAAGCTCCGACCAAGCAAATCGGGTTGGTATAGATAATATATTTCGGATTTATTCTGCAGTCATCAATAAAATATATACACATGTATTTGTGTTATAATGTTGGTAAATGTTTACTTCATGATGGCTTAATTTTACATATGGGTAAATGACGATGGCATAATAAAACCAAAATATATTATTAGCTGGGAAAGTCGTAAGGACGGGCTACGCAAATAGTATATCTAAATAAATTAATAATTACGGTCCTTTACATGACTCACCCATGAGTTGTCATCTTTTGCTTTGATCTAAAGAGACAAAGCAAGGCGAAATGAAGCTAATGTAAAATAATCTAGGTGTTTGTTAAAACGGTTACTTCCAGACATTTTACAAAACAAGCTCTTCGGAGGAGGTGTGATCCATGTACATGTACATTTCGTTTAATTAAAAAAAAAATAGTTCCGATGTTGTTGGTTAAACATTTATTTATTCATTGATTTGTTAAAATACATTTGAATGAATATTAAACCCAACAACAGCAATAAACATCCAACAATCAAATGTAAATTTGACTAGTTTACTAGCTGCGTGGCAAGCAGAAATAAAACTTATTAACTCTTAGTTGTTACAGAGAAGGGGATCAAATGAGTCGTAAAATAACGATTTTTGAAAAGAGCATCAGCTGTTTGATGCTGATAACATTGTAGAATAACATACCATGTCCAAATAAAGATTCTAAAGCAGCCGATGTTTGTAATTCAGCATTGTACATTTTTTGAATTCCTTGTCAATTCACGTTCATGAATCTATAACAGTATTTTTGAGTCGGATGCAAGGCTTAGAGTAATCGTTTAACCGTATTGCAAATTCTGAAAGCCTCTCACTGAGCATATTGTGGTTGATACGAGGTCAATAAGATGCATTTAATCTACATCCTGGTGAGACCGATAAGCGTTTCTATTAGCATATAGACGGACTGGCGCTGTCGCATCTCGCCTTGAGAAAATCAAAGATCTTTATCTTTGACGTATGCATTTGACTATCGTTGACAGGCGCCATGACCTGAATCGTTTTTATTTACAACATGGCATTTCTCTAAAAAGAAATGGACAGGTGCTACAGAGTTATCCTCGTGTTTAACAGAATAACTGTTTGAAATTAGAATTTCACCCACGCACGTCGTTTACCATAATTTATGTTAATC
>JAVFBZ010170673.1:550-16473 GCA_032466195.1 Katharina tunicata | reverse complement strand
TGATTTATTAATCAATCAACAGCATGTAGCTAGATGGTGATTTATTAATCAATTAACAGCATGTAGCTAGATGGTGATTTATTAATCAATTAACAGCATGTAGCTCGATGATGATTTATTAATCAATTAACAGCATGTAGCTAGATGGTGATTTATTAATCAATTAACAGCGTGTAGCTAGATGGTGATTTATTAATCAATTAACAGCATGTAGCTAGATGGTGATTTATTAATCAATTAACAGCATGTAGCTCGATGATGATTTATTAATCAATTAACAGCATGTAGCTAGATGGTGATTTATTAATCAATTAACAGCGTGTAGCTAGATGGTGATTTATTAATCAATTAACAGCATGTAGCTAGATGGTGAAGTAAAACCATTATTATTGACACAGTCACTGGCAATAATTAAGACACCACAGGACATTTACAGGAAGAAAAACAGGACCCAACCACAACGAAACAGTTTCCCTGAAGCCTCTTAGCTCAGAGAGCACAAGGGTACAGGAAACTCCTTTCAACAACCAGATTACTTTCAGAGAAGTTTCTGTCCGACGACAGCCAAACGGTGCAGTTATTTAGTGTTTTAAATCTCACCTTTTTCTTTAATTTCTTCAATTCCTTTTTCGACAGTTTTGGTTTGTTTTCATCAGATACTTCTATATAACAATAACAAGAGTTTTATTAAACCCAACATACGCCCTCGTGAGGTGCGATATAGACCATTAATGTACATATCGTAGCCATGGTAACCAAAGACATGTCAAACTATGGTACGCAACATGCCACCTTTTAAGGAAGTATGCAAAAACAGGGAATCGATTTGGATACCAATCATACAATGATATCCATGGATTTTTTATTCAGCGTAAAAGGTTAATTTGTAATATCAAAAGGCACAACTACAGTTGGTGAATATGTTCACCAAGTTTCATAAATATAGGCCTTATAGTTTTTGAGTTCTGCTCCGGAAACAAAATTCATTTCTGATTATGACATAGTCCGACTTTGTATCCATAGAAATAATAACTCAAGAAAACACTGAATTGTTTCGGAAAAAGTTCTTACACAAGGCCGAATTGTTTAAAAAAACATGTGTACGCATCTATACACATGACTTACAAAATCAAGGGGAGTAACTCAAGAAAACGTTGAATTGCTTTGAAAAAAGTTTGTGCACATGTACACATGATCAGTAATGTGTAAACAAATTTAAGAAGAATCCATGGAAAACTCTGGTTCGAGTTGCGTTCACAAGGAAAACTAACGGACGGACGGACAACACCATACCATAATACGTCCCGTCAAATTTGAAAAGTAAAACTATAATTAAAACAGCCATAACATTTTCACTTTATGTAACTTCACTTAATGATTGATTGATTGATTGATTGATGTTCCGTGCTCCAGGGTATTTTATGACCATGATGACTGGGGTATATTCCAACAGCTGTCGGCGACACTTACATATGCAGTTCAATGTGAGGCCTCTTCAAGTCTCAATTCTGTTAGACATAATGTTGATCCTCCAGGACTTGTTATGCTTATATGAATTAAAGCTTGAAACATGCTGCCCTAGCCACACGGCAGCTACTTTATGTATACACAAAGTATCTCAGAACATACTCAACAAAACTATTTTGATAGTTTCAATATTTGACAAAAATCCTGTTTTCATCATGCGGGGATATCAGACCATCAGCTGACGACAAATTTTGTCAAATATTGGAACTAAAAATATGCATGTATTGAGTTTGTTTGGAGCTACTTTATTTATCTTTTGTTCAAATTCAACTTTAAATCAAATCTATGCATAGAGCAAAAAGGAATCTTATTGACTTCTTTTTTTCTTCAATATTGGCTGTAAATACCAGCCTCTGAACTTCTTCAATATAAATTTTGTTGTATTTAAAGTTAATTTGCAGCCATAAAATGTCATCAAATTGAAATAAAACAAAATTAGCTTTACTGATCTTTGTTATAGAAACTGAAACAATATGATAGTTTTTTTTAAAATTTAGATTCCTTCCAAGTGGTCGCAAAGTACTGGAAGAAGAATATATTTTTGTTTCTATTTTTCTATAAGTATGCTAGTCAAGCGTATTCACAGGGGCTTGTATCAACTTACGTTTAAAGTTGAAGTTATTGTATAATAGCTGTTCTTGTATATACTATAAATAGAAAGGGGTGACAAATCCAAACCTAACACTACACCACAAATTTATTTTGTCCAAATTTGCACAGTAAAAGAAATATCTTCCATACCTTGTTGTTGTATTCTGTTCATATAGATACCGTAGAATAAATTCCAATCGATTAGATTCCGAATCAAATGAGAAGTTTAATTAAAATCCTTGAGCAAAATGTAAAACTGAATTCTTCCCTCTCAAGGGTGTAAATTTTAAGACGGAAAGTGATAAGCGCAAGCGCAGTGGATTTGTACTACACTTCATGTAGATTGATTGACATGTAGATGGGCGTGACTCGATGGGCAAGTGGGGGGGTTATTATACAACCGTAAAAATTGAAATATCTGTCAGCATTATATAATCAGCTAGATAACCCACATTTTTCATAGACTAAACGCCATATCAGGAACGACAACTCTGGTAGGCAGTTAATTAAGCCACGCCCAACAACATTGTTGTCATAAGGTAGGCAGTGTATACACGTCCAACGCGCTTGCGCATTCAATTGTTTCCTTAAGTTTCCGGCACAAAAGTCATTTCATTGAAGCTGAAGAATATTGTTTACACTTTACTCACAGATTTTTCCCAAATTATACATTTGAGTCTGGTCAAAGTGTTTGAATTTGTTGTATCGGGAGTTAACAAACACAAGATAACAACAGGTATGGAGAAAATTTGGTTTTTATGTGTAAAACATGAGGGATTTCATCATTTGTGGTGTGGTGTTAGGTTTGGATTTGTCACCCCTTTCTATTATAGTATATACAAGAACAGCTATTATACAACAACTTCAACTTTAAATGTAAGTTGATAATGATACAAGTCCCTGTGAGTGTATTTCACATTAGAAGCTGAAACACTGCTTTGTTCAACAAAAGTCACAAAAGTCACTTTGTTCAACAAAAGTCACATAAGTCACTTTGTTCAACACACACAGAGCTGTATATCAAAAGAAAAACTGTATGTACAATGTAAACCTGAATAATATGTCTTGTGCGGCATTCAGAAGCTGGGCACATAACAAAAACATGACAAAGATGGATTTTCAACTTCTGGGTATAATAAATATTGATAAACAAAAGATGGATTTTTAACTTCTGGGTATATTGATAAACAAAAAAAACCAATATACCCAGAAGTATATCCATCTTTATATTTATCATGTTTTCTTTTAAATAATATGCACAAAAATAAAAAAAAATCTATGAAAATTTCGATATTATTCTGTTGGCTACTGTCACCCACCATCCTTTGGAAAGTCTTCCTCAACGACCGCACATCGGTCCATTTCTTCCTCCTCCTCTTCTTCTGACTGAGTTGTCTCCTCTTCTTTAGGAGCTACCTTTTCTTTCATCTTGCCCTTTTTCTGTTCTTTTGTTGAAGCTTCTATTTCGACACCTGCTTCTTCTGTTTTATATACAACGTGAAGTTTATTTGCTAAGTGTTTGAGATTTAATTTACACGTGTCTATTAAGCAAAACACTGCTGGAGAAGAGAGTAGATTTGTTTGTTTGTTTGTTTGTTTGATTTAGGGTTTAGCCTTACGCTACAATGTTATTTCACTCAGATGATGGTAAGCCAGCCCAATGTAAAAACGAAACCACAGAAAACGATACTGGCAACACAGAAGACACCACAATAGATTTACAGGATGAAAAACACGGCACCACAACAAATCAGCTTCCTGATGCCAGAGTCAAACATGGTTCATTACAACACTGTCACAAAGAAAATATCATATCATGATGTCATATATCCATCATTTGAAATCTAAAGAATTTAAAGTTTTAGTTTTTGCACATATTACTACCGTAGTTATCTTTGTCAGCTTCATCTCCAGCACCTCCATCTTCGTCGAGGAAAGAAAACTTCTCCTTCAGCGTCTTCTTTTTTGACTTGTCCTAAGAAACAAAAGAAGCATATATTAGCACCGTGAACAAACGACGCTAGCAAAATAGCACCAGGCTAGAGGAGCCCAACCATCCACAGTTTTCAGGTGGTAGATTTAAACAAGTTTAAAGCAGTGTTGCTCTCTATAAATTTTTTCTGATGTACATTCTTCTGGCCTTCTCATTTCTTTCCACATGTATACAGCATTTCAACATTTAGTATTGTGGAAATTATATATCCTTTCAACAAACTTGAATTAATGTACAAATATTTTAATGCACAAATATATACAGAAATAAAAAGGACTAAGGAAGAGAGATTAGGTAAACTTAAACTGTCAGGGTGAACCTGCATTGTCAAGTATTTTGTTTAATTGGGCTGTTGGCTGAAAATATTGTTTCACACCTGGCTTTTCATTATAGTACCTGTATGATCCCAGTCATTCAAAGCAATAACAACTATCATAGGCTGTGATGTACGACATTGAAAGATGTCTGATCATAGATTGATTGTTTGTTTGATTGGGGTTTTACATTGTACTCAAGGTTATTTCAGTTATAGGGCGGTGTGTCAGCCAATCGGTTAAGGAAACCACTGTAAACGACGCTGGCAACACACAAGGCAGGACAAAACATTTACATAACATAAACAAAACAGGACACCACAACAAATTGGCATTCTGTGCCCCTTAGCTCAGAGAGCACCAGGGGCAGGGCACAGGAGGCCCTTACCCAACCACCAGCTTTAGCTCAGAGAGCACCAGGGCACAGGAGGCTCCCACCCAGCCACCCTTCAGAGAGCACCAGGGCACAGGAGGCTCACACCCAACCACCCGTCAGAGAGCACCAGGGCACAGGAGGCTCACACCCAACCACCCGCTCTGTTCATAAATTGTAGACTTGGTCTCTCAGTCTGTTACTTTTCAAAAATGATCACTGAATCTAACTTTAGAGTACTAATCTGTAACACTCAAACATGGTTCAGCCTGACTCTTGAAGAGCCCTGGTTGAAAATATTGCGCTGGATTTTCATGGTTGATTTGATATCTATCATCATATTTAGGAGATTCAAGGTCAGCTATTTGCTCTTGTTATGTGCATTATCAATTTAAATTTGCACCTTTCATATTGCCCAAATTTCTGCTACCGTTATTCAATTCAATTCCTGTTTATTGCACGACTCCAACAAAAGCGTTATGTATAATTGAATCAAAGGACAGGACTGAAATGAATTATGATAAATACCAAACAATTGACCATTTTTAAAAGTTAACCTGACCCTGAGTCAAGTACTTAACCCTAACTTAAGAATCGAAATGCTAGTTTAAGGTGGCGGATCAATTCTGGCCTATAGATATAGTCTAGGTATGGAATAACTAGCTCATTGCTTCGAGTGCTGGTGATATATATGGATATTTCGTGGATTTTTCTTCCAGTTACTGTGACAGGCCAAGCGCAAAATGGAAACGGGTCAGTTATTGGTCTATGTCATCACCTTCTTTTTAGATTTTTTGCCGGCCGCGCCATCATCGTCGTCTTCTGCGTCATTTGTTGTCAAATTGTTCATATCTTTTTCCAGCTGTCCATCTTCGTCCGGATCGTGCCAGTCGTCGTCAGCCGATTTCTTCTTTCCTTTCACTTTCTTAGGCATTTTGACAATCAAACAATAAACCGATCACCTAAAAGATAGTCACCAATCTTGATCATCCGTGATTTAGAGAAAAATCAGCTGGAAACTTAACTTCCTTCACGCCAAAATTAGTCCAACATGTTTTTCACATGTGGTTGCAACAACGGAAGTGACGTCACCGGAAGAGTAGTTTATATTTTATTGTAAGCAAACAAATGTGCGGCTAGTCGCAAAGGGTAAAACTTTTGAGACCTTTTAACATACACATGACATATTTATTGGCTTTAAGAGAAATTGCAGTTATGAAAATATAAGTTTATGAATATATTGAAACTATTTACCAAATATTACCAGATTCCCATGTGGTCTAGTGGTTAGGATTCCGCGCTCTCACCGCGGCGGCCGGGGTTCGATTCCCCGCATGGGAAGTGCTTTTTGATTTGGTTAGATTTTAACTTGCCCTACACTTTCATGGATATTAATTCTATTCATTTGATTACTCTTCGAAACTATTTAATTTTAACAAGTAATAGAAACAAATAAATATTATAACATTTTTTTAATATAAACTGATGAGTTGTAATCACTATGGATTTTATAATTTTTGTTCAAGTATATTTCTATCATAAAGCGCTTTATTACACGACATAGACACTTCTAGAGTGTACTCCTCCGGTCCCAGATCCCCTTCACCTCTGAGTGTGCAAGTTCAAGCACACTGTATGCGCGTTGGTCTGTCAGCTACCAGCAGAAGGTTGTGGGTTTGCAGAACCCACTCACTTATTCTTTCAGTAGCTCTGTTGGAAAGATGATGTTCCTCCAGTGCTAAGTATACAGCATGATTAATTGTTACATTTATTGATAATACAAATTGATTTGTTTTTTTTTTTTTACGGGTATTTCACACATCTGTATTATCAATAAATGTAACAATCAATCAAGGCTTTTTTTACGGGTACTCCAGGTTATTTCACACATATGATGGCGAGCCTGTCCAATCTGCGGAGGTAACCACCCTTACAAACGCTGGACAATACAAGGACACTACAACAAATCACTTTCCTGATACCCATTAGTCCAGACAGCACCAGGACACAAGGGGCTCGCCCAAAGCACCTGCCACGAACAGTTAAGGTATGATTGATTGATTTGGGACATTTTTCGCAGGACGTACTGAAACTGGAAGCTCCTACATCAAGCTCATAAGTCACTTAGCCTGCAAGCTTTAGAGGGTCAGACAGGTCATTATTATCCATCAACTCACTATTTACTTATCAACTCAATAGTAATGAAACACAAACATGGCCGCATTCGCTTCCCTAATTTAATAAATTTGACAGTAAATTTCAACTTTAAGCTGGCACGACATAACTTATTCAAAATCTATTTAAATGATAGTATAACTTTGTAAACATAATTGTTGACAGACTTAGTGCAACATCATTGATGGTTTTTGATGTCACTGGAATCCAACAGCAATGTCAGGTAAATCGGATCAAAACGAAAGATTTGCGATTTTTCTGATTGTCTTGAAGTTCGTTCACCACTTCGCCAACGGTTCAGGATGTAGGAAATCTGTAAACCCTTTAAAAAATGTCAATAACTAACAATATCTCTCTTGTTCTGTTAAAGTCACTCTATAGCTGACAGTGGTCAGCACATATAAGACCCCATGTAACCTTCAAATGGAAAGATCTGGTTTATGTTTTTAATTTTATTTACAGTGAAAAATTAAGATCATCCAGAATAAGCTTGTTTGATGTGTCAAAAACTGTCCTGCATGTATTTTCCAGCAAGCCCAACATTTAAATCTAAATTATATTTTGTGCATCAGGTGTACATTTTGTAACACCAGCCCATATTCAGAGACATCTTGTCCATTAAATGCAACAACTGTTCACTTGCTGCCACACCCAGTGTCCACTTTTGTCATGTAAACAGAGACAACATTTCAGTCTCTGCAACAACAACTTTTTTGCAACAATGACGTGTTCAATTTGATTTGCAGCATGTTCAATTTTTGCAGCATCTATGTTATCCATGTTATTTCCTCAGATACGCCAATGCATCGGGGGGTGGGGGTCTGCGGTATCATGTTATTTCCTCAGGTACGCCAATGCATCGGGGGGTGGGGGTCTGCGGTATCTTTTAAACCACATCCACGACATAAACCCTGCTAGTGAAAACCTAAAATAAAAAGTGGGTTGAAAGTTAAATAACGGATTAAAAATATACACAAAAATTCAATGATAATAAGATGGTGAGTAACTGGTAATATTTTTTGTGAAATTTTTTGTGAAATTGTTTGTTCTTTATTTTTCTGGCAATGAAATACAAATGAATATAATATATAGAGCTTAAAGTATGTAATTGTATGACAGTGGTTTACCCCAACCGTAAATAGCCACACAAACATAGCCATAAAATCTTAATTGTTCTGCTCTGTTATAAAATCTACTGATTGATTGAAATAAACTGGCTTCAGGCACAGGGTGTCTTATTTTGATGTACTGGACTAACAATTTGTGTGAATGATGCAACTCTGTGTTCTGATGGGACACAGGACGGTTTTGAATTTTTGTTTTGTTGACTGAGCAATAAATTGCTAAAACTACAATGAGTGTTACCCTTTTCTACCATAAACTAGGCTGGTGCTGCCCTGTAACACTCCACTTACAGTATTGTTTGTTTGATTGGGGTAGGGTTGTATGCCCAATCAGTTAGTTCACTCATATGACGGCGTACTAGAGAAATAGGTTAAAGAAACCACCCTCCATGTCACAGCATTCTATCCAGAACATTTTCTTGAGTCATTATATCATTTTTTGAAAAAAAATAAAAATAATTTGAAGGATGACCAGGCCGTTGATGATTAACACACAAAAGATTGTAACAATGTCCAGGCAATGTCCAGACAATGTCCAGACTACAGCAGATTTTTTGTATTGATTTTCCACGTACAATGCCGAAATGAGGACAATTTGTTTATGAAATTAAATTTGAGTTAAAAATCATTTGATTTAAGAGTCCGCCGGACACAGTGAAACCCTGTTTAGAATCCTGCCACTGACAACAATACAGAACTACACCTACTAATGGACATAAAACAGGACAGCACAACATTTTGCCCGTCTCATGCCCCTTAGTTCTCCACCCAAAGTATGTCAATCAAAACATGAAATAGAAGAGATTGTGACCTACCAGGTAATAATATAGGATACATGTTCATTCCTTAATGACACCCTCGTCTGGCCTCCGATTGGTCCACCTGGCTGTGTGCTAGCTGTAACCAAGGTAACACAAGAATAGGTATAGCAGGCACATAGCAGGCAAGGAACAATAAATAGTATATTGTTTTTATTGTAAGGTGTCATATGTGCCATATATAGTATGCTGTCTGTGTCGTAAGGGCATCTTCGTGCCAATAAACAAAATAATCAAAATAAACAAAATAAACAAAATAAACAAAATAAAGAAAACACCACCATGTAAATGTGCAAAGCCAAAAGTTGAGATCCTTTCATTTTGTTTGTTTCTCAAAGTTTGTATGTGGTATATTTATGATGCATCAGCTGGCAACTATAGAATACTCCTTGAATATTTGCTTGATTGGGTGTTTATGTGATACTTAAGATTATTTCACTCATATGACAACATGCCAGTCTGATGTGTGAAGGAAAGCAGTTTAATCCATGCTGACAACACAGCAGACACCACAAGTACATTTACAGGACAAAAAACAGGTCACAACAAATCGGCTTCCTGATGCCCTTTAGCTGAGAGAGCATGGATCACATGAGGCTCCCACCCAGCCACCCACTCATACCATTTGAAACACGAGGTGACCCCAATGAACTCACCGTGATCAGCGTCAATCATGAACGGTTCTGTGCCCAGGAACGCAGACATTTTTTCCACATTTCGATGTAACCATATATCAGCGCCGGGTGTATCCTTAGGCATAAATGGAGGGCGATTCTCGGTGTGTCGATTGATACCGACTATCTCAACTTCACCTTCAACCTGTAAAAGACAACAGGGATATATTTGTTAAACTATATGTTTCCCTCTTACTTCTATTTTTTCAAGTAACCTCAATCTGAAACTGTGTGGAAGAATGTATTTATTTGCCTAGAGTTCTTTACCAGTATCAAGTTCATTTCTTTCAAATGATTTCTTTTCAGTTCAGTGTACATATGTAATGTTTTACTAGGTACATATGTGACCTTCAATGACGTATGTAATTAATTACCTATTGTTATATATACCTTAGTACTATTCTTGTTTTCCTTGGGGCACACAAATTACATGCATGTGAGTAGTTTAGCTTGCAAGAGTTTCACAACTAAACTGTTAAGTGGGATGTTTGTGGATATTTCAAATTCCCTGTGATAATAGATAAAGTTCATTCCAAAAGCTTGGGTTTTTGTAATTATGTTTTATGTATTTACTGTCGTGTGTTTTATTATAGGCTTAGTAAAACCTCTCTGTATTAGTTTTTTTAACTTCAAGAAATACTTAAGTAGCTGGTAGCTGTATGAATACGAGTCAAGGTGCTAATAATGCAAAACAAGATGAGAAATAAGTTTTAAGCAACCTTTTAATCAGCCAGCACACCGTCACAGAAAGTTCATAACGATTTGACACTGTACTTAAGGTTATTTCAATCAAGTGACAGCGAGCCAGCTCATTCAGTGAAGGAAACCACTCTAAACGACGCTAGCAAAACAGAAGACGCCAGCCCAGCCACCCGCTCTAAAGGTTAGAAGTCCTACTTATTTTGCCATACCTACCTGACCATTTTGCCTTGTTGATGGCTTTTTATGAGAGACCGGAACCCAGCCCCTGTTCACCAGGACTGTCATACTGAAAATAAAAACAAACACTAGTCAATGTTGCCATTTTTAATGTAAAACAAAATAGTGTCACCTGAAAGGAATATCAATGTTTATTTTCAACAATAAAACAAAGTTCTTCAGTTCTTCAGTCTGGTAGGAAAGTTTAGACCTGTAGTGGACTATAGACGTGGAGTTGGATTGAAGTTATACGGTCAACATAGTTCACTGTGATAATGAGTAACAGATTATTTGTTTGTTTGATTGGGGTTTTACGCCATACTTTCACTTATTTCACTTATATGACGGCATGCAAGCACAGTGGGTGGATTTTGTTTGTTTGTTGGATTGGTACTTAACATCGTACTTAAGACTATTTTCACCTATATGACGATTTCTTATTAATTATAAATTTGCTGTGCCGGTGTATGCTGGAAAACCGGGAAGAAACCTTGTAAAAACCATTGATTGAAGTCGATATATACCTGTTCGTTGGTCCGTAAACTCCAATATGGCCTCAGTTACCATATATTGTTATTTTGTACGGAATTTACGCATTCCTTAGTAAGACTTGCACAGTGTAATGACCAGGGGAAGTTGGCTAATGTTTGATGCTGCCCATTATTGCATTATATGTCCCAGAACAAACACAGACATATTTAAACGAGGTATATTATATATGTATCTGTGGACTTACTCTTTATCAGCTAGTTTAAATGGTGTAACGACGTTCACCCCCGTTTGAACGTTCTGCGACATCAAGCCACCTGAACTTTCTTTTAAAATATTCGACCTCGGCCCGAGATAAATCTCCTTCGAATGATCGAACGTTCCTCTGACCTTCACCCTTCGGTACAACATTTCCTTCGATTGAAGTTCCGACAAGCTGAAAATTTAAATAGTGAGAAATATATGTTTGTTCAAAAAGTATATACATAGAAATTTGCATATTCTTTGTAGAAATTGATCAATGTTTTGTATTTGGTGTCCTGCTCCAGTGTATTTCACTTTCTTGACAGCAGTGTATTCCAACAATGCAGCAACACTAGCTGACTAAATAATGAGAATTCACATCCAGTATTAGCTACATTCGAAAGATAATGTTCCTACAGCACAAAGTATGACTGCAGGAATGTAAGCTCCAATCATGCTGCCTTAACCAAGCGGGCCAGGTAGAGGAAATGAAATTAACATCAGAGTCCATTCTAAGTCCAGACCAAGAAAATATATTTTTTAGAAACTGTTGAAACTTACAGCGCCAGAAACCCCAAACTTAGCTTCCTGTTGACCTAAGTTTGGGGTTCAACTGGGCAACAGGTAAAATTGTCACTGGCCAAACTATGACTTACTCGTCTCCTATTTCTACAGGCTCAGCAGTTGTTCTCGCTTCAAGCTGATTTATAAGGTTTAGTTTCCATTCCCTTCTTCGTACCTGCCAGACCCCAAGCCCAAAAGCAGTGGCTGGCAAAATCTAAAATAACAAAACGAAAGATTTAACTTTTTGGTCAAATTCTTTTTTTATTTATTTTTTTAAATTTACATGACAAGTCAATTTAGTAATTTGTTACAGTTTAGATATTGAGGATAATTTTCATATGGATTTCCAATGGAAGCAACCATCTGCTTCACTGACAAGGAAACACACAATATAGGCCAATCTGGCCCTGCTCATGCAGTATAAACCAACATGGACAGACAGCAGTTATCCATACCATGCCATTCCACAATGAACAAAGTTTGTTAGGTGTTTTCATCATTTCTAACATCATTCTCACGGGTATATCACTTATGACAACTTTACATTGCCGGTGTCTTGTGGAGAATGAGAAAAAACTTGCAAAACCAGCCTTCGACTTTACCAGTTACCACCCCTAAAAATTCCACTATAATGCCCAAGGTCGCCAAGCTGGTTGGAACCTATAAATAGCGTGCTGGAAAATTAAAGGCTGTTTGGCAACCAAATGCGAACCAACTTAGGCACAACGCGGGGCCCCAAAGGGCAAGGAGATTGATTGGTGTTTAACGCCGTGCTCAAGGGTATTTCACTTATATGACGGCAGTGTATTTCAACAGTAGACAGCAACTTTAACACAATTATTAAAAGTGAAGTCACTGTTGGAAAGATAGTGTTCCTCCAGTGTTAAGTATGACAGCGTGAATATAATCTGGAAACATACTGCCCTTAGCCAGAGGGCCCAAAGTGCAAGGAAATCAGAAGTCTAACCAGCAAGAGATATCCGCTGTCCCCGAATGTTTTCTTCTTTACATGAGCCTGCCTCAGTCTGGGTTTCTGCAGTTTTTCTTGCTCGGTCACCCATCTTCTAATTAACTGATTCACCTAAAAGCAACAGACACTTATTATCTCTATAAATGGCAGGTCTTTTAACCGCTAGGACATTATGTAATACAGCTGGGAGAAGTTCCATAACACTTTGTCTGAACATTTTTAGTAGCGATGTCGCTTTGGGTTAAACTTACTTCCACAAGATGATGTTATCTTTTCCGAAAATTTTTCCCATAAATTATTTTGAAACTTCCCTCAGGACTGAAAAAGATTTGTGCAGTTTGGAGCTCACTTCAAACTTAATGATTGATTAAAGGAAGGTAAATTAGAGTTAAGGTTATTTCACTCATATGACTGAGTGACAGGCCAATCGGTGGAGGAAACCACCCTAAACAACTTTGGCAACACACAATACGCCAGGATACATCTACTGGTCAAAACACAGGACGCCACAACAAATCAGCTTCCTGATGCCCCTTAGCTCCTCAGAGAGCACTAGGGCACAGGAAGCTGACGCCTAACCACTCACTCGTACTGAACAATATTTCACTCATATGCCAGACGGCATTCCAACCTCATGGGTGAAAATAACCACACTTGATCTAAGCAATAACAACAAGAACAAGATAGGACAACCAGCCTAACTCTAATCTCTATAGTGCTACTTTCAAGTTCTACAATTAAGCTTTATTGGCTTGTTAAGTTTAAGCCCAGAAAACTGGACGTAGTAAGCACTTCTAGGTGCAGTTTACTGGGCTAGTTTAGCTAATAAAGTTTCAACCTGAATCTGAGACTAGAAAGAAACACAGTTTTCACTGGTGTGAGGAAGTTTGTTTCATTTGGGATTTACGCCATACTTACTGTAATTTCATATAATTTTTATATGACTGCATCTGGTGTGATGAATAAGTACTTAACTGCCATGTTACTTTCTATCTTAAATATATTTATTAAAATATCCTGTTGGGACATAGTTTGAGACTTATGTATTGCTAGTGTCAGAAGTATCTCTCCTACGATATTTAATAATTTTGACATTTATAGAAAAAATGTCAAAAATTATTAAACATGGTAGGTGTGGTCAATTGTGCATTGCTAAAGTTGGATCATAAAGTTTAACATAATGCTCTCTTCTTTTAACTTTCAAGTTTCACCGTCATCAGGTTTGATGCAGAGTTCTGTGTCGTTTAAAGACTACTACAAGTACGTAATTATTACTGATTATAAGTAGATCTAACATTCAGCTTATATTAACAGTACTACTGTCAGTAGAAAGTAAAAGTTGAAAGAAAAAAAAAAGAACCTGATGCTTTTTCTGCAAAACAGACGATCTGCCAACAAGTGCACTTCGAAATTTCGTGAAAATAAAATTCATTTTGAGGGCAACCCCAACAAAAATTTCATTTCACATAAAGATAACGGCGAGGTTTTAGTTTGCCATTATATAATTGCTTGGTTGACGAAATCGGTATCACGGTGGTCTCAGTTGTCGACAGAGTAATGTCAATGTGGCAGAGATAATTCGGCCGGCTTAATTTGATTGGTTGTCGAAAATATCAGCCTTTCTACAGGCCAATGAAAGAAGCTGTTATTTCCACAAAGGAAACATATTTAAACTAGATTAATCCTCAACAACTCCTTGCTCCACGACAGTGACATTTGAAACTCCGAGTCAGCGAGCCGTGAACGTTTTTCCCGCGGTCTATTTCATTCTTCGTCCAAGGCAGACAGACTAATGTCTTTGTTCAGAGACACGCTTTAGATGAGGATGTTTCTTCAACTTTTTGACTCAACAAGCCGAGTAAGTATTCTACTTGTTTACCATGATTTGTTTTAGATATTCTGGTAAAACATTCTTGTCAATTGTCATGCTGAACATATTTGTTACTTTTAGCGATCATTTTTCGATTTAATATTACAACAACAACAACAACTCGACGTTCAGATTTTTTAACCACAGGGACTCGAATAAATTTATGTTTAAACGTTCTGGACCAGTATATACAGTATCCAAATTTCACAGCACACCACAGTATGCTCAACGTTTACACATTAAAGCAATTATTTCCGTCTCATAGAACAAATTTGATATAAATCAAACACATAATATGCGTGAAATCTGTCAGTAAAATGTAATACAGTTACAAAAAGTGTTAGTCTTTTTTATTTTATTACTGTCCTAAATTTTTTTTCTCAAATGTATCCATTTGTGATAGATTATGGCTATGTTAAACTTGTGAAAAAAACTGTTAAAGCGATCGAAACGGAGCCCAGCAGACCACAGGTGTGATGAAATGTTATACTTTAATAAAAATATATTTATCTTTTATCATTTGAGTGTAAAGTTGTCAATAGTCAACTCATCTTTTTCAATATAATGTAAGGTTATGATTGGTTGGAGATTCTCTATAATGTTTAAATAATAATCGTTTTAACCTTTGATCGATATTGGCGGTTGGAGTCGAAGGAAACTGGAACAATGGCCTAATCACAGCGGGTCTATTTGTTTTATCAATGTCTTCATCCCCTTTATATTTCCGTTTTCTAGCTTTACAGGGGCCTTTGCCTTTACCAGAGGCCTTTATTTGCCCTTTCCCACCGATTTTTTTCGTAACTGAACAGTACCGGGGTGATTTTGGAACTAATTTTCCGGTGGCTGCGGTTTTCGTGGGGTGTTTTTTTTACGAGGTTTCTTCTCGGTTTTCCACCATACACCGGCAACGCAAATTATAAAGATTAGTAAGTCGTCATATAGGTGAAATACTCTTGAGTATGATATTAAACACCAATGAAACAAACAAACAAACAAATCTACTAACGAGCAATTTATGAATTCACATCTATAATCAAAAATTTAATTATGACTGATTTTTTTAATAGATATCTTAAGAAAAAAAGTAATTGCGAGCAAACTATCAAAATGGACCAACAACGAGCAAACTATCAAAATGGACCAACAACAAGCAAACTATCAAAATGGACCAACAACAAGCAAACTATCAAAATGGACCAACAGCAAGCAAACTATCAAAATGGACCAACAGCAAGCAAACTATCAAAATGGACCAACAGCAAGCAAACTATCAAAATGGA